>PVJN01022234.1:0-33654 GCA_004026805.1 Lasiurus borealis | reverse complement strand
GATTTGCTAAAATTTTGTTGAGGGTTTTAGCATCTATGTTCATGAGAGATATTGGCCTATAATTCTCATTCATTGTGTTGTCTTTATCTGGTTTTGGTATTAGGGTGATGCTGGCTTCTTAGAAGGTTTTTGGAAGTGTTCCTTCTTCTTGAAAGTTTTTGAATAGTCTGAGGAGGATAGGTTTTAATTCTTCCTTGAATGTTTGGTAAAACTCTCCTGTGTAGCCATCAGGTCCCAGGCTTTTATTTGCTGGAAGCTTTTTGATTACTGCTTCAATTTCTTCCATACTTATTGGACTATTGAGATGTTTGGCTTCCTCCTCATTGAGTTTTGGGAGGTTATATTTTTCTAGGAAAATGTCCATTTCTTGCAGGTTGTCCATTTTGTTGGAATAGAGTTGTTCATAGTATTTTTTAACAATCTTTGTATTTCCACAGGGTCTGTTGTTATTTCTCCTCTTTCATGCCTGATTTTTTTTATTTGGGTCTTCTCTCTTTGCTTCTTGATGAGCCTGGCTAGAGGTCCATCAATCTTGTTTATCCTTTCAAAGAACCAGCTCTTGGTTTTGTTGATCTTTTGAATTGTTTCTTTGGTCTCCAAGTTGTTTATCTCCGCTCTGATCTTTACTATTTCCTTCCTTCTGAGTACACTGGGCTTTTCTTGTTGCTATCTTTCTAGCTCTTTGAGTTGTAGGTTTAGGTGGTTTATTACCATTTTTTCCTGTTCGTTTTTTGCAGTAGGCTTGTAGGGCTATGAACTTCCCTCTCAAGACTGCTTTCACTGTGTTCCATAAATTTTGTATTGTTGTGTTGTCATTGTCATTTGTTGCCATGATGTATTTTATTTCTTCCTTGATCTCTCTGGTTACCCAGTCATTGTTTAATAGCATGCTGTTTAGTCTCCATGTGTTTGATTTCTTTCTATTGTTTTTATTATAGTTGATTTCCTGTTTTATGCCACTGTGGTCTGAGAAAAAGCTCGATATGATTTCTATCTTCTTGAATTTGAAGAGACTTTTCTTATGACCCAATATGTGATCTATCTTTGAAAATGACCCATGTGCACTGGAGAAGAATGTATATTCTGTGGCTTTGGGATGAAATGTTCTGAAGATGTCAATTAATTCCATCTGGTCTAGTGAGTCATTTAGGATTGATGTTTCTTTGCTGATTTTTTGTTAAGAGGATTTGTCCAATGGTGACAGTGGGGTATTAAAGTCTCCTACAATGATTGTATTGCTATCAATCTCTTTCTTAATATCCTCCAAAGGTTTTTTTTTTATGTATTTAGGTGCTCCTATATTGGGTGCATATATGTTTACCAGAGTTATTTCTTCTTGTTGGATTGTTCCCTTTAGTATTATGAAGTGGCCTTCTTTATCTCTTATTATGTCCTTCACTTTGGCATCTAATTTGTCAGATATAAGTATTGCAACCCCAGCTTTTTTTTAATTTTCCATTTGCCTGAAATACCATCTTCCATCCCTTCACCCTCAATCTGTGTGCATCTCTTTTCCTGAGGTTGGTTTCTTGCAGACAGCAGATATATGGATCATGTGTTCTTATCCAATCGGTTACTCTATGTCTTTTGATTGGAGCATTTAATCCGTTTAAATTTAAAGTTATTATTGATAGGTACTTATCTGTTGCCATTTTTAGTCCTTACCCCTGAGCTCCTTCTGCGCTTCCTCTTTCTTTTTATTATAGCAGACCCTTTAACATTTCTTGCATTGCTGGTTTGGTGGTAATATATTCTCTTAGTCCATTTTTGTCTGCGAAGCCTTTGATTTCACCTTCAATTTTGATTGAGAGTCTTGCAGGGTACAGTATTCTTGGATTCAGACCCTTCCTTTCCATGACTTTGTATATTTCATTCCATTCTCTTCTAGTCTGACGAATTTCTGTTGAGAAGTCAGTAGCTATTCTTATGGGAGTTCCTCTGTAGGTAACTTTCTGTTTCTCTCTGGCTGCTTTTAAGATTCTTACTTTGTTGTCGGTGTCTGCCAATTTAATTATAATGTGCCTTGGTGTCGGTTTGTTGGGGTTCATTTTGCTTGGAACTCTGTGAGCTTCTTGGATTTGTGTGGATTTTTTCTTTTCTATACTGGGGAAATTTTCTGTCATTATTTCTTTATACACATTCTCTTATCCTTGTTCAGTCTCCACTCTTTTTGGAACCCCAATTATACGGATGTTGTTGTGTTTCATGTTATCCCAAAGTTCCCCTAGGCTCTCCTCTTGCTTTTTAACTTTTTTTTCTAGACACTGCTGTACTTGGCTATTTTTTCCTACAGAGTTCTAGCTCACTGATGGGGTCCGCTGCTTCTTCTAGTCTACTTTTGATGCTTTCTATCGAGTTCTTTATAGCAGTGATGTTATTGTTCATTTCTTCTTGTTTATTCTGCACCTCATCTAGTTTCTTCTGATTTCTTCTTGTTGCTTCTTCATCTCCTCTTGGCTCTTCTTCCCTTCCTTTTGGCTCTTACCCATATTGTCGAATTTGTCTTCCAATCTTTTAAACCAGCTTATGATCGTTTCTCTGAACTCTTTCTCTGGCAGGCTTGTTTCTGCTTCTACTTCATTTACTTCCTTTTCTGGTGAAACCTGCCTTTCTGTCTTATATGGGCTGTTTCTTTTTCTGCCCATCGTCTTTCTTTTATGGGTGTCTGGTTATGTAGTCCTCTCTCCTACGTTGATTGAGAAGCACAAACTACAACACGACCAGGTACAGCACACAAGGCGCTGAGTAGAAATGTATTTAGGATGTTAATAATCATAAATAAGATGACCACCAATGAAGGACAAATTAGGGGTAATTAGAGAAAGAAGAAGAGGAAAATGAGGACAAAAGAAAAGAAAGAAATGCCAAATCAAATTGGGAGAGCGAGAGAAAAAAGAAAAAAAAAAGATAAATAAATGAACAAAAAAAATACAATAAAATAAGAAAATAAAAAGGAGAAGGAAAGAGGAAGAGAAAAAAGTCAGAGATGAACGAAAGCATATAAGAGAGAAAGGGGGAACAAAATATAGATGTCAAGACACAACTCCAATAGGACTGTCACTAATCCCAATAAAGGCCAGCAACCAGTACCTAGAGCTTAATGTAAACTGCAAATAGCAACTGGCTTCGAGGGAGGTGAGGTAAAAGAGAGGTAGAAAACAAAGCAAGCAAAAATAAAATAAAACAAGTAGAATAAACTAATATAATAAAATCGATATAATCACTTTTTAGGCAAATAGCAACAAATGGACTTAGAGAAAAAAACAACTTTTTGGCTAGTGAAGGCAAGAAGAGAGAGGTTTGTGTGGACTTGTAGTAGGGGATTTGAAATTATATATATAAATGGGGTGAAATTTTAACTAGGTAAAGAGAAAGAATAGGGAGAATCTAAAGTTGGAAAAGGGAAAGAGAACAAAGACAACAAAATGGGGAAAATTAGGAGGAAGGTGTTGGCATAAAGGTAGAGTTGAGTTGGAGTAATATATGCTAAAGGAAAGATGAAAATATAATGTAGAACTCTAATCCTGAAATAAAATAAATAGAAAACAAAATGACACTTGTTTTTTTCCAAAAAGGTAAAGTACTAATATTAAATAATAATACTAGTTTAAAACAAAAATGTAATAGTTAAAAAGGAAAAATCAATTGATGCGGAAAGAAAAAAAATAGTCTTTTAATTAAAATATGTGAAAATGAAAAATAAAATAAAAAAAAGAAAAGAAAAAAAAAGGAAAAAGAAAAAAAATTAGGATGGTCCTTCACTTCCACTATTATTCTGTGTGTCATCCACTGGGTGGCAGTGTTTCAGAATTGATCTCTGAGACAAAGCAGGGGACCTCTCTAGGCTGTGCTCAGATCCTGCTACTCTGTGGTTCTCAAACCCAGTTTGTTGGGGTTTTTCAGCGGGGGCACTGTAATAACTCCCAGGCTGTCCTTCTGCCTCAGAAAAAAAAAAAAAGGAGTCTTTTTCCAGAGCTCTCCTCCATCAACATTTCAGAGGGTTTTCCTCCACACCTAGGGATCACGCCCTGACCACTTCTGGGGACCTCTCCAGAGGCAGCTTTCCCACAGTCAGGCTCCCAAGGCGTACGCGTCTCTGTTGTGCAGGGTTAGGAGACCTCACCCTGACCTGGGCGAAATCTGACCCTTCCTCGCGCTGTGTGGATTTCCATATCCGCCGCCCGCGCGTCCACACTGCCTGGAAAGCCATGCTCTGGGTCCCCGGCTGCTCGGTGGGTGCCTCCATCAGCCACAGCTTCCAGACCTCTCTCTTATCCCAGGCGCAATCTGACCTTTCTGTGTGCTCCGTGGATCTCTGAGTCCGCTGCGTGTCCGTGGATCTCTGAGTACGCTGCGTGTCGGTGCCAATTGGAGAGCGGAGTTCTGGGTCCCCGGGTCCCCAGCTGCTTGATGTGTGTGCAGCTGCTGGCTTCAGATGGCTGCAGACATCTACCTCCCTCTGAAAGATGGCGCGGTCTCCGTGTTCGTGCTGGTGGCTCCAGCAGACAAAAACCCCTTGGCAGTGGGGCTGCCCGGCTGGGAGAGCCCCGTCCAGCAGTTCCCCACCTTCTCCTGGAGGATAACTGACTCTTAACTTGCCAGCAAACACTCCCAGTGTGACTCTCAGCCGCTCTCTCTCCTTCTGCCCAGCGACAAAGCTCCAGACGCATCTGTTTACTCCGCCTCCATTTTCTCTCCCCTGCTTCTTTCATTTCTGATTTTGTTTATTTGGGTCCTCTTTCTTTGCTTCTCAGTGAGCCTGGCTAGAGGTTCATCGATCTTGTTTATGCTTTCAAAAAAGCAGTGCTTGATTTTATTGATCTTTTGTGTGTGTGTGTGTGTGTGTGTGTGTGTGTGTGTGTGTGTGGTTTTTTTTTTTTTCTGTGTGATTTATTTATACTCTGGTCGTTTTTATTTACTTCTGCTTGCTTGCTCTAGACTTCTTGCCCTCTTTCTAACTCTTTAAGTTGTAGAGTTAGATAATTTATTACCAGTTTTTTTGTGTTTTTATTTTTATTTTTTGCTAGGCCTGTAATACTATGAACTTCCCTCTCAGGACTGCTTTCACTGTCCCATAGATTTTGGATTGTTGTATTTTCATTGTCATTTGTTTCAAGAATGCTTTTTATTTCTTCTTTGATCTCTTTTAATCCTAACATTGTTGAATAACATATTAATTAGCCTCCAAGTATTTGACTTTATTATTGTTTGTATTGTAGCTTATTTCTAATATTATGCCATTGTGATATGAGAAAATGCTTGATATAATTTCAATCCTCTTGAATTTGAAGAAACTTTGCCTGTGTCCCAATATGTGGTCTATATTTGAAAATGTCCTATGTGCACTTGAGAAGAAAGTATATTCCATGGCTTTGGGGTGAAATGTTCTGAAGATGCCAATTAAGTTCATCTGATCTAGTGAGTCATTTAGGATTGCTGTTTCTCTGCTGATTATTTTTTGTCTACAGGATTTATCCAGTGATGTCACTGGAATATTAAAATCTCCTACTATGATTGTATTGCTGTCAATCTCTCCCTTGATATCTTCCAGAATTTTTTCATGTATTTAGGTGCTTCTGCATTGGATGCATATATGTTTACTAGAGTTATAAACT
Source organism: Lasiurus borealis (assembly GCA_004026805.1). Classification (NCBI taxonomy): domain Eukaryota; kingdom Metazoa; phylum Chordata; class Mammalia; order Chiroptera; family Vespertilionidae; genus Lasiurus; species Lasiurus borealis. The sequence goes on along the minus strand of PVJN01022234.1, from coordinate 28,039 downwards.
CTTGTTGCATCGATCCCTTTAGTATTATGTAGTGGTCTTCCTTATCTTTTTTTATGGCCTTTACATTGAGGTCTATTTTGTCAGATATAAGTATTGCTACCCAGCCTTTTTTTTTCCATTTCCATTTGTCTGAAAGAAATTTTTCCTTCCCTTCACTTTCTGTCTCTGTGAGTCCCTTCTTCTGAAGTGAGTCTCTTGTACACAGCATATATATGGATCATTTTTTCTTATCCATTCAGTCACTCTGTCTTTTGATTGGTGCATTTAGTCCATTTACATTTAAAGTTATTATTGATAGGCACTTGTTTGTAGCCTGTGGTTATGCCTGGATTCCATTTTCCCTTTCGATTTCTTCTTTTTAAAATATTCCCTTTAGTATTTCTTGCATTGCTGTTTTTGTAGTGATAAACTCCCTTAGGTTTTTTTTTTTTTTTTTGTCTGTGAAGCTCCTGATTTTCCCTTCAATTTTGAATGGTAGCCTGCAGGACAGAGTATTCTTGGATTCAGTCCCTTGCCTTGCATTATTTCATATACTTCATTCCATTCCCTTCTGGCCTTATGTATTTCTGTTGAGAAATAATTTGATAATCTAATGGTTTATCCTTTGTAGGTAACTCTCTGTTACTCTCTTACAGCCTTTGAGATTCTCTCTTTGTCGTTAATGCTTGCCATTATAGTTACAATATGTTGTGGTATGGGTCTTTTGGGGTCCATCTTGTTTGGGACTCTGTGCTCATGTGACTTTTTTCTTTCCCAAATCAGGGAAGTTTTCTGTCATTATTTTTTCAAATATGTTTTCTAATCCTTGCTCCTCTTCTTGTCCTACTGGAACCCCTATTATACATATGTCCACTTTGTTCCATGTTGTCCCAAATATCCCTTAGGCTCTCCTCCTCCTTTCTAATTTTTTTCTCCACTATCTGTGCAGATTAGATGTGTTTCACTGCCTTATCTTCTAATTTACTAATTCAGTCCTCCACTTCTTAAAGTCTACTGTTGAGGCCTTTCATTGTGTTTTTTATTGTTTCTATATCATTCTTCATTTCCTCTGTATTTTTACATATTTTATTTCATTTTCTCATCCATCCAGTTTATGAACTCTATGACCCTTACTCTGAATTCTTTTCCTGACATCTTATATGCCTCTGTTTCATTTAGTTCATTTTCTAGTGATTTCTCCTTTTCTTCCCCTTTGCGGTTGTATCTTTGTCTCCCCATTTTTTTCTGTCTCTCTCTGGCCCTGAGGATCCTGCTTGGGGTTTGAGAGGTTGAAGACTCTATCAGGGCATTGGTCTGGAAATCTTTAGCCCAGAGGCTGGGTCTGTCTTAAGTCTCACACCTTTATCATTTCTGCTCTGAGTTGTATCCCCTTCTCCAACAGATCTGGTCCCTCTGTTATCTGCTTCAGATGCTTAGAGTGGTGGGAGCACATGCACAGTTCCTCTGGGTAGTGGGAGCACATGCACAGTTCCACATGGATGTGACTCCCTGTGAGAACCGAGAGCCTTCTGGCATGCAATTTGCTGTGAGGCCCTGCAGCTGTGTCAGGGTGGCACCCTAGGTCCCTCTGGCAGTGCACTTGCAGCGTAGCCCTGTGGCCCCTGGCTGGGCACACTGGCTTGCTCTGGGTTGCCCCACCAGTGATCTCCTGTGGCCCAGAGTGAGATATTTACTGGATTGCTCAGGGTAGCAACTGTCCCAGGGACCTGGGAGAAGCAAGTGTGGGTTGTTCGCAGTCACATAGTCTGAGCTCCCCTATGGCCTGAGTGGATGCATGCTGGATTACTCCAGGTTTTCTCATTAGCAAAACCCTAGGCTTGGGCTGAGTGGGTGTGTGTTACTATGAGTTTCACAGTCCTTTCTTTCTTATAGCCTAGAGTGAGATGTGTGCGGGGTTGCTCTAGTTCCCTTTCCTCATTGTGGAGCAAGAAAGTTTGCCTTGGGTCACTCAGTCTGCACTCTCCTGTTGCCAGGGGTAAAGTGCACATTGGGTTTCTCTGTATGGCCCTGGCGGAACTGTACCGGAGGCTGATGTGGAACAGGTGCAAGTTGCTCTGGGTCACACTGTCAAAGCTCCCCTGTGTCCCTGACTGAGACATGCACAGTGTTGCTCTGGCTCACCCCTCCTGGGCCTAGGTAAAGCAGGCGAGGGTTATTCCAGATTATTCCAGCAGGGCTGACTAGCAGTTTGTGGTGGAGTGGGCACTGGTTGCTCTGAGTTGCATAGTCCACACTCTTTTGTGACCCAGAGTGGGATATGTTCTAGTTGCTCCAGGTTTCCCTAGCAGCAGGTCCCAGGGCTTGGTGTGGAGTGGGTGCTGGGTGGCTCTGGGTCAGGCTAGCATCATGGTTATGTGGTTAGGTGTGAGGGCAGGGCAAGGGTTCCCTCTGGCTTGCACTCACTGCAGAGTCTTGGAGCCTGATTCTAGGATGCTGAGTACCAATGGGCTGGTGATAAGGCTTGTATGGGAGCTCACTCTGGTAGCATGTTCCCTGCAGACATCTGGAAGCCGGCTGGGGGTACTGCACCATTCATTACTGGCGCACAGTGGTAGCTCCTTGCAAGTTATGGCTGGCAAGTAGCATTCTCTGAGCATCCTCTGTCCTTCCTTATTGAAAATTGTCTCCTCATCTGTGTCTAATTTGTTAATTCATGGTAGATGTTCTCCAACTTAGTTGCTTTTCTGGCCTGGCCCTGGGAAGAGGTGCATAATACTGCTGCCTAATTGGCTGCCATTTTCTATCCATCATCTCCTTTATTCCTTCCAAGAAAGGCAGGGGTTCCCTTTGGCCACCCAAAATGTAGAAATCCATTCATTCATTTAACTAACATTTATTTATTGAATGTCTATTATGTGTCATGAAGGACTGAGATAAGAACTCTAATGACTAGCTGGCTGTGGAAGACTGAATTGGAACTTCATAGCCTTACACAGATGCCCTGAGCTTTATTCCCTTTCTTTTAGGGAGCCCCTAGAAAGTTCAGGTTTGAGAATGGGAAACACACCTTCAGGAAGAGTGTCTCTTAATACAGAATGGTATAGCAACAGCTGCTAATCCAAGTTAAGCTACATTCTAAATTCAAAATATGATAAAATATCTTGGCCTGGGGTGGATACTCTGTGATGCTCTGCCTATGGTCTTATACATGGATCCTAAATCTGAGCAAACAGGGTTTCTGGTGGCAATTCTAGGAAATATACAGCTCAGCAGAGCTTCCATTGCCCCATCATTCCTTTCCTTTTCCTTTTCCCTAAAGTGCATGTGGGGACATTGAATGTTGGACAAAACGAACATGGGCAAGAGACACTTTATATCACTGGAAGATCAGAATAAGTTTTCAGATAGACTTTACTTGCCACATGCACATATATTCCAAGTAACTGCAGCATTTGATTCACCCCATACTCTTGAAAATTGGCTTAGGTTACTGAGGTTACATACACCAATGTTTGATTCTTTTCAGTCATATAATTTTAGTAATGCCTTGTTTATCCAGATAGTCCACAGAGGAAGATCTTCTAGGTCAATAAAGTTGATCCATTAATGTGTAAAAATGTACAGAACCACTCTAGCTGGTAAACTCACCGACTTTGAAGACTTCTATGATTATCTATTTAAAATTCTTTATATTATCTAGCCTGGAGTTCTACAACTTTGGCACCATTTATGCATTTTTTGTTGAGGGAAAAGAGCTATCCTGTACATTGTAGATTCTTTAGCATTCTCAAAATGACAGCAACACCTCTCTTCCCTGGCTGTGAAAATCAAAATGCTTCCAAACATTGCAAAATATACTCTGGATAAGGAACAGATTCTCCTTTTTTGAAAACCAATGATCTAGTCCAAATCCCTCATTTACCAATGAAGAAACTGAATTTGATATCAAAGCTAGTGTGTGACTACAAAAACAACAACAACAACAACACAATACAAGCCCACTGTACTCTTGTTGTCCATTCTAGAAAACTGGACACTTCTCTTAACTCCTCTTTCTCCCTTAACAGACATTCACAATGTCCTGTCAACATAATTTCTAAATATCTTTCAAACCATCTTCTCTCCATTGATATAACCACTGTCTTCACTAGGCTTTCATTTCTTTCACTGGGGTCACTAAAGAGTCACCCAACTGTACTCCTTTCTCTAGTTTTACTCCCTTCAATTTATTATGCACACTATAGCCAGAGTGAAGAACTTAATTTTTTAAAGATACTTTCATTGATTTTTAGAAGTAGAGAAAGGGAGAGGCAGAGAGAACAAAACATCAATCCACTGCCTCCTGCATGCCCCATACCGGGGATTAAGACCACATCCTGGGCATGTACCCTGACTGGGAATGGAACTGGCAACCTTTTAGTTCACATGAAAATACCTAACACACTGAGCCACACTGATCAGAGTGTAAACAATTTACATTTTAAAAATTGATTTATTTAAAACTAAATACTTACAACTCTTCAGTGGCTTCCCATTCAGTGTCTTTAGGAAAATATCGAACATCTTAATCTGTTATTTGACACTTTCACATCTTTCCTTTCCCAGTAAATTACTTGTATATCCACGAATATGCCATATTCTTTTTCACTCTTAGTGTATCATATATGATGTTACCTCTCTATAGCACTATTCATCCCCACTTATTTTTGTCTGAATAACTTATTAACTTAGACACCATATCCTCCAGCAAACCTTCCCTGAATGCTCATGTACAGGTTAAGTACCCCTTCTGCATGGTCTCTTAGCTCCATGTTAATGCCCTTCTTACCTTGCATTTTAATTGCCTATTCTTTTACTAAATGTGATCTCCAAAATGCTATGGGTTATGTCTAATTTGCCATTTTATCCCCAGTGCTGGCACACAGTTGAATCCTCTATGTTTCATGAATAAAAGAATGGAAGAAATACTATAACTAAATTTTAGTGCTGCTGTCTTTTTATTACACCACTAGAGGCCTGGTGCATGAAATCTGTGCATGAGAAGGGGCCCTCAGCCTAGCCTGCACCCTCTCCAATCCGGGACCCCTTGGGGGATGTCAAACTGCTGGTTTAGATCTGATCCCACAGGATCAAGCATAAACTATCAGTCAGACATCCCTCTCGCAATCCTGGACTGCTGGCTCTAAACTGCTAGCCTGACTAATTGCTTCTAACCACACCTTTCTGCTGGCCTAATGCCCCTAACCGCTCCCTGCCAGCCTGATCACCCCTAACTGATCTACCCTGACAGCCTGATTGCCCCTAACTGCCTCTGCCTCAGCCCTCTCCACCATGGCTTTGTCCAGAAGGATGTCTGGAATATGTCTAGTCTAATTAGCATATTATCCTTTTATTAGTATAGATTCTGCCTTCATTTTTATACCTCTATTGGTTTATGCTTACATACAGATAATATATTTAATATAATTTAATTTTTTTTATTTCTGATGACTAAGTATCATCATAATATGGCATCTTCATGTAATAATGCCTTTAGGGAATCTGAGGGCAGGTATTATTATTTGTCTTGGTACTCAAAGGTCCAGAAGTGCTTAAATTTTCTGTTCTAGGGTTTTTTAGTTACAATTTTCATTCATGTGTCATTTCTTACAGCTATCAACATAACTGATATTAATAACTTAGCAATAATAATGGGGGAGTTTAATGCTATGCTCCCTTCCTATTTTACTGTTTATAATCTGAAGAAAAAAAAAAACAAGAAAAGAAAATAGCCAATTATATTAGAACTGTATGTGGATAAAACTATATTGGCATAAGGTGAGGTTGAAGGAGCTTTTTTTCCCCTGTATAAAGGCTATTAATGTTAGGATATCCAGCAGCTATTTTAAGCATTTCTAGTACTTTGTATAGTTTCCTGATTCTTAGATATGCTCTAGGCAAGACAAGGTATCTAAAAAGGAACTGTCTAATTATCTCCATTACTCTCATAGCTGGGAACCCAGGCCCTGTTTGTTAGAGTCAGAATGAGTCTCCCAGGATTCCATTTCAGGGCTAGTGAAAGCTGCCTCAGACAAGACTCCAGGCTTGTCATTTGACTCTTTGGGTCCTCAACCAAAGAAAAAAGACTTGTCATTTTTATTCTGTTCCTAACAAATACACACAAAAAAAAGTACAGGTATTATTTGTGAACAATGCTAATGCAGTCAGATTTAAAGTTTGTACAAGGTTATGGAGTGTGGATACAAAAGAGGATGGAGGGCTGTCATCAGTAGAAGAAGTTGGCAAGCAGAGGTGCAAGGTGAATGTGTGCCAGTAGCCTGGGAAGGCAACCTAGCCTATTGATGAAATAAACTATTGAATAAACAGTTACTTAACTCTGGAGACAGAACAGTTGTCCAGATAGACATATTTAATCATATCAGTGCACAACCTGTTGTAAACTCCAGGATCACACCTCATCTTTCCCCAAAAGACAGCTTCTGGTCAGGGAGGGGCCTGTGGTGTGTTCAGAGCTTGTGAAAAGTTACCAGCCAATGCGTGTACCTGAGTGTGTCATCTGTGTAGCATATTGCAAGTCTGTATATGATGATGATGATGATGATGATGATGATGACGATGACGATGACGACAATGATGATGATGCTAAGTATTACCTTAGCTTTTCAGAATATTCTGTTTTACAGAATATTATCTTATCAATTACTTCTTTTTCTTTTCAAGAGGAAACCATGACAGCAGAAATAAATGAGTTATTCAAGATCCCACAGCCAGGGCAGAGCAGAGCTAAACTAAAATTCAGGTCTGTTGATGCTCATTCACTTTCTATCCAACAACATAGTATCAACAATCATAATTTATTGATGTTACTTAATGTTCAACTGAGAGGAGCCTCCTTCAGAAGTTTAAAATTTCTGTGAGTTACTGTAAACCATAGCTCAAGTAAGAATCTAATTTTCTGGAGAGCATCAGAGGTGAAGGAAATAAGGAAGCTTTTTAATTCAGTAGGTGTTCTGTATCAGGGAAAACAGAGCTTCCCAAGCAATCATGGGAACTTGGCAGAAGTGCACAGTGGGGTCAGAAGAGGCATCTGGCTTAAACATAGAAAGAGGACCTAAAGTTGGGTGCAGAGAGAACCATCAGTGAGAAGAGAATAAGACCTTATTTCAAATTGAATGAAACTGGGTTTATTATCTATGTAGTTGTAATTTATACTTTCCTAATATCTTTATACTTGTGCAGATAGCACGGGATTACAGAAAGAAAACAGATAAAAGGTTGAAGATCTAGGCCAACACTCAGGGTCATTCAAGTCAGAATAGACATTAGAGGACAAATTGTCTTATTTGTGGTTAAGACTGATTTCTGATATCAACATTAAACTCACTGGATAAAAAAACAAAACAAAACAAAACCTCCCTGAATAACACTTTCTACTTTGAATCAGGTGACACTCCCAGGGTCACAAGACGGTCCCATATGGACACAAGACGGCCACCACAAGATAGCCAACAGGGAAGGGCATTTGTCAAGGACAAAGTTCTCATCCTATCTAATAAAAGAGTAATATGCAAATTAACTGTACCTCTACTACACCTACAACTCATATCCACCAGCCACGCCCACCAGCCAATCAGAGTGAGTATTCAAATTAACCCAACCAAGATGGCTAAGGCCACAGAGAGAGCAGGAGGGAGGCTTGGGTTGCCCCTGGTGATGGAGAAAACCAAGCTTTCTGCAAACCCTGGCCAGCAGGCCTCCACTTAAGGCAACAACGTTTCAATGGCTGCCGCATGGAGTGATGCTTGGGTTGACCCTGGTGATAAAGGAAGCCAAGCTTTCCACATACCCTGGCCAGCAGGCCTCTGCTTAAGGTAATAAAGTTTCAATGGTTATGTAAGCAGAAGGCTTGGCTCTGCTCCAGGCTACAAAGTTTCAATTATAGAAGATAAATAAATCCCAGATACCAGGGCTTCTGCTTGGCTTCCTTCATCACCAGCGTCAACCCAAGCATCCCTCCATGTGGCAGCCATTGAAACGTTACTGCCTTAAGTGGAGGCCTGCTGGCCAGGGTTTGCAGGGAGTATGGCCGGCCTGCAAACCATTACAGGCCCCTCATCAACGCCACCCACCCCACACCCCAAAGGTACACCCACCCTGATTCAGAACACCCTTCAGGGCAAAAACAGCTGACCCCCACTCATGCACCCAGCCTCTATCTTATCTAATAAAAGAGTAATAAGTAGATTAACCATCACTCTAACATACAAGATGACTGTCCCCATGTGGTCAAAAGATCCTGCCCCCATATGGACACAAGACGGCCACCACAAGATAGCCAACAGGGAAGGGCATTTGTCAAGGACCAGGCTTGCAAGGGAGGGCAGTTTTGAGTGATAAGGCCAGCAGGGGAGGGCAGTTGTGAGGGACCAGGACTGCAGGAGAGGGTACTTAGAGGCAAACAGGCTGGCAGAGGAGCCATTAGGCATCAATCAGGCTGTCAGGGTAGTGGTTAGGGGGTGATCAGTCTGGCAGGCAGAGTCATTTAGGGGAAATCAGGAAGGCAGGCGAATAGTTGGGAGCCAGCAGTCCTGGATTGTGAGAGGGATGTCCAACTGCGCATTTTTTGTGCACTGGGCCTCTAGTATTAAATAACTTGAACACATACCAAAAGTATTTCACATTGGTGGTTTAAAGGCCTTAATCTATCCTGGTTAAACCACTATGTAACTAAGTGATGCTTAGCCAGATAAATGACAAGCAGCAGAAATAAGTTGGGTGCCACTGACCCCTCCCTGTACATTGATCTGGGATGGCTGATATGAAATGACTGACTTCCAATAGTTAACTCTTGAACAGTTGAGACTGACTGAGCTGGGCCAACCACACCTTGGAGCCCTTCCGTGGTCTCTCCCCAGTTGGCCAACTTCCCGTGTGTCTCCCTGGCCCCAATCATGCACCACTAGGGTCCCATGTCCTGGTATGTGCCCTCTCGCAACCTGTGACCCCTCGGGAGATATCAGAGAGGTGGTTTTGGCCTGATCCTACAGGCCAGGCAAAGGGACCCCACTGGTGCATGAATTTGTATACCATATACCAGGCCTCTAGTGTTTCTATAATGATTAACTTAAACAAAGCCCCTTATTAATCACAAATGATTTTGCACCCTCTTCCATATCACTCATCTGCTTCTGGTTTTCTCTAGCTATGTGGTCACCTCTTGAATGTCCTATTTATGGATTAATTCTCTACTTACTAAACAGTCTCTGTTTAATATGGAGAGTGTGTCAAATTTATGTTAATGTTGATGAAGGTTAATGGTGTTTCAGATAATAAGATTTTATTAAAAACATACAGCAACAAAAACAGACACATCTGAAATTAAAGGGAATTTCATAAAGTACTATTGAACAGGGAGCAGGTGCCTAATTTTGCAGTCAAGCTGTGGTTCAACTTCTGTCTCTTGCTTATTTATCTTCTAATTAGTTATACTTAGAATGCAAATATCAGAAGCTTGCTATGAATTGGTCCTACTTTGGCATAAGTGTCAATATAGCGTTCCCTGCATCTGAGGTCAATTGGCAAAATGTGATGGATGGACTCTTAGAGATTAAACCACCACAAATGGGAAGTTTATTTCATAGGTAAACTCACAACTTCCCAATAATTTTTCCTCTTATCCTTAATTAATAGCAGTTGTCCTCTTAGAACTAATTTCAATGAAGATATCACTTTCTTCTGGAGACCCTCTAAGCATCTAATGGAAAAGTTATGATGTATCTCTTGGTTTTCCTGCAGATAGGAAGTATCACAGAATCTTGCAGAGCTGGTTCATTTCCAAGTCATGCTGTCTGGCATCAAATGGGCCTTTGATGCCAATCTGCAAATCTTTTATTATTTTCATTGACTTCCAAGTGTTCCCATCACAAAGTCTGTTTCAGAACTGATCTCTCCTTAAATCTCAAACTCATTTCTCTCCCATCTCCACCCTTCCTTGAAAATACAACTTTGCCTCTTCCTTGAGAAGACAAAAAGGTGAACTGAGATCTGATATATGAGAAGGGAAGTAAAGTGACTTGGCAGAGTACATTTTAAGCTTTTGTCATGTAACTTTGAGAGACATATAGCTCAAGCTAGAAAATCTATTTCTGCATATTGGAAACAAGGGATCTGAGATATGATATGATCACTGACCATCCTGGCTTTCCTGAGACTAAGGGCTCACCTGGGAAATAGACTTTCAGCGTTAAAAACTGGACAGCCTCAGGAAAATCAGAATGGTTGGTTACTCTATATATGAGTAAAGGACTGAGGGAGCTCATTAGGGTGGGCACTACAAAAGTAACCCTAATCTCTGTGGACCCTTAAGCTATGTGTATAATAATGAAGCTTATCCAAAACTTTCCTTATCAGATGCTGCCCTTGTCCATCTCTGTGATATCATGTCTTACTACTCCCTTTATTGCTCATTGTGTTACAAGCACACGGATATTATTTCTGTTTCTCAACCATCCCAAACTAATCCAAACTAGAGTTATTTTCTCTGCCTGAAAACAGTCTTTCTCTAGATATTCACATGGCTTGTCTTGTCTCATCTTTCAGGTCTTGACTCAATTTTCATATCAGCAAAACGACCCTCCCTAACTATTCACTGTAAAGTAGTGTACTACTTCTGCCAAGTCTCTTGCATGTTATTATATTTTATTTCATCAAAGTGCTTAACACTATTGCAAAGTTCTTATTAATCTGTTCACTTGTTTATTGTGTGTCTGCACTACTAAACGAAAGCTCCATGATGACAGAAATCACACCTTTCTTGTTCACTGCTCTATTACTAGCACCCAGAAGAATAGTAAGAGCTTAATATCTATCTGTTGAGTGGATAAGTAAATTCAGGTGCTTGTGCAATGCAAGTTTCACATTTTTGGTGGGAACATTACAGAAATATTACTAGCTAAGATATTGTATCTCAAGTTTCAGAGTCATATCTTAGTAATTTCTTGGAGGAATATTTACACAAAGGACATCTGAATATATTTCTGTGTTACAAATCTTATCTGGATATTTGACGTAGATGTAGAGGACAAAAAGGAGAATATAGTTATTTGGGAGTAACATACATTATTAGTAGAAGGTGAATGCCAAAGTTAGGATACAGAGAAGGGAAGAGAATTTAGCCTCCTTTGAGTGACTAGTTCAGCAAAAATGTTGGTCCTCCCATTGGAATTCATAGAGTGCACATATATAAGAATTGAGGATAGAGTTTCCTGATACCAGAAATTGTAATTAGATAAAATGAAAATATAATTAGAGAGAGAGAGAGACAAAGAGAGAGAGAGAGGAAGAGAGAGAGAGAGAGAGAGAGAGAGAGAGAGAGAGAGAGAGAGAGATGTTTTAACAGGAATCTTAAGCACGTTCATGAGGCTAGGACTCTTCTCCTGGAAGGTATTCCACGAGATTGTCCATATTTAGCAGAGAAACTTGTCCCCTGAATGGAGAATGGAGAGTGCAGTGGTTGGATTGCAGGATAAGGTAATGAGGAAGCAGAAAGCATTGTGAGATTGCAACTCTGGAAGTTGTCTCTGAAAAGGAGCCATCCAACCAATATCACAACACAGCTCAGAACACTCAGTTTTGAAATAAAAAATTAAATTATAAAGTTATATTTTAAACTTATTGGAGATTAAAACCAACAGTTAAACTAGAAAAGTTATCTATTCCCATGGGTAAGATGGGGTTGGCAGTGCTAGAGAAAGGATCAGGGATGGCTAAAAACAGAGACCCTAGTGAACAAATAGGAATAGGGAAACTGATAGTTAACCTTCTAAAGCTATAAATGAAAACAGTTGCTAATTGTATGTGTGCACACCTGCCTGTGCATGTGTGTGTGTTAGTGTACACCACATGTCTCTCTCTCTCTCTCTTTTTTTCATTTAAAAGAGTAACTTATCTGCCTTAGCTGATTTGGCTCAGTTGATAGAGCTTTTGTCTGTGGGACGAATGGTCCTGGGCTTGATTCCAGTCAAGGGCATCTACCTTATTTTCAGGCTCCTCCTGGCCTGAGGCCCTGGTCAGGGTGAGTGCAGGAGACAACCAATTGATGTGTTTCTCTCACATCTATATATCTTTCTGTCTTTCCCTCTCTCTTTCCCTCTCTCTAAAAATCAGTGGAAAAATACTAAGTTATCTGGAGAAGAATTTTGTCCTTAGAGAAAGACAACTATATAACTGGGGAAAGAAACCTTCAGGCAAATTTTTGAATAAGTTTTTGTGAAAAAATTATATGTGTTTAGGTGTTGTGAATTTTTTTTTCTTTGTTAAGTGCTGGCTAGTTCAAAGTTAAATTGATTTAGAACAACTAAAGGCTTTCTCTCTTTCTTTTTTCTGTTGCCCCTCTGGAACAAAGAGAGTATTCTGCCTCCCCAAGCCACAAATAACTCCAATAGCATGGGAATAAGACATGCTATTATGAATTGAGTTTCATAACTATCTTAAATGACTCATTGTGCCTACCAGGTTTAATGAAGTGCTACTTCTCCAGTTGTTTTTTGTTTTGTATTTATTTTCATAAGCATTTACTAGGAAAAATGCCACAAAATTACTGAGAGAGAAATAGAATGAGGGAACTGACCATAATATTCTTGTGAATAAAAGGCTGAAGGCAAATACTGAAATGAGATTAGGAAAAGGACTTAAAAAGTAGAAGGCAGACATATATTGTATGAGCATGGAAGGAGGACAAAAAGTTCAAAGATCTGTCAAATAAATAAAACAAGGGTCAAAGTAAAAAATTTTTGCATTTCTTTTTATGTTCCAAAAGAATTCTTAACACGATTCAGATCTATGTCCCATGGTAAGCAGCAAAAACAATGATTGACTGGAGTCTGTGTTGCCTTAGGATTTGTAAAGTTTGCTCTCTATGTTCTATTATCTTACACAGTAAAAATCTTAAATAACATTCCCTTTGTGTGAATCATTATACTTTGAATATGGGTCTTGATATTGGGTCTATAAATGAAAGTTAGCACTTGAACCCTGAGACAGTGAAAGAGGACAGGGCATGGAACTTAAGAACAACTTTCTGTTAACCATCTACAGCTTCATTAAAGGAAAGGAAGAGATTAACCAAAAAGCGTATATGCATATATATGCATAACTCACAGACACAGACAATAGTGCTGTGAAGGCACTGGTGCGGGGGGGGAGGGGGTCCGTGTGGGTGCAAGGTGGAAAGGGTCAATGGGGGGGGGAGGGACATATGTAATAATTTCAACAATAAAGACAATCTTTTTTAAAAAAAGAACCTGGATGGGGATAGGGTGTGTTATGCCCAGAGTTCAGGGTCCCCAATAATCAACCACTAAGAGCCTTTTCCTATGCAAAAGCGAAGAGTCTTTATTAAAACCCGGGTTTGGCTCTCAGCCTCTTTCTGGCGCAGCAGTGAGAAGAGAGATCGAGCTGGGTGTGTTTGGGGGAACAATGAGTTTTATGGGGTAGGATAATTGGGAGGGCTTAGGAAAGTGACAAGGGTTACAGAGATTGGTCACTTGGGCCAGGATTTTTCTCTGGTTTAGCCTTATTAGGACCTTCGCTGTGTTCCTGGAGCTTCATTGGTCCATTCGGGTGGTAGTCGGGGAAGTTAGGACATTACTGGCACACCTGTGGCCACTCCCAGAAAAGGGAGGGGGTTTAGGCAGGGGGCCCAGCCCTATAGGACAAGATGGAGGGGAGTTCATTTCTTTTCAGGTGAAGTCCTTATTGGAAGAGGTGGACGGATAAAGAGGATTAGTAGTAGAACTGTATCTGCAAAAAGATGAGCAGTGAGTAAGGGATAGGAAATATGAAACAAGACAAAATGAAGCTCAGACAGAGGAGGCTTAAAGTATGGAACTTGTTATAAAAGGGGGGTATAACACGTTGCTTACATAGCAAAATTTCTTTCTTGCTGTTATTAATATTATTCTACATTAAGTGGGTATAAAAGTTTCTTTATCTAGCCCTGACGGGTTTGGCTCAGTGGATAGAGAATCGGCCTATGGACTGAAGGGTCCCAATTTTGATTCCAGTCAAGGGCATGTACCTGGTTTGCGGGCACATCCCAGTGGAGGGTGTGCAGGAGGCAGCTAATTGATGTTTCTCTCTCATCGATTTTTCTTACTCTATCCTTCTCCCTTCTTCTCTGTAAAAAAATCAATAAAATATATATAAAAAAGTTTCTGTGCCTTTCCATGTTCCTACAAGAACTTCACTTTGATTTAATAAATTACTGCTTCAATATGAAAAGCTGTAGCTTTCAAAGAGTGCATTAATTTTGATGAGGGGGAAATATATTGTCTGCATCAGGAAACTGCAGTGTTGTGGTATCAATGAAAGTAGATTCAGAGAACCCCCAAAGACTACTTTGTTAAAGCGCCAAAAGAAAACTGTCAGAAACACCAAGTATGTTAAAAGAAAGAAAGAAAGAAAGAAAGAAAGAAAGAAAGAAAGAAAGAAAGAAAGAAGGAAAGAAAGAAAGAAAGAAAGAAAGAAAGAAAGAAAGAAAGAAAGAAAAGAAAAAGAAAGATTCTTGCTTCATTTTCTTTAATCCCCATCACTAAGAGGATGAAAGGACAGGCATGAAAGAGCTATTAAAAATAGAGAAAGAGAGATCAGCCCCCCTTCCTAACTGTAGATCCTTGAGCTAGGGAAAGAGAGAACATAGGAAACTGAAGTTTTACTCTACGTTAGCTAGATATTTTTTGTATTAAATAAAAAAGTCTTTAATGTTTAAAATGAAGCTATCTTTATAACTGAAATTACTTGAAAAGCTATACATACACTCTTCCCAGGGATCATTGTGAGGTAAGAAAGGGATTATATGAATAGTATAATTTAACACAATAAAGAGTGAAAAAAATAAATAAAACTATTTCCTGTGCAGACACATTTAAGCCCTGACTATTGTTTATTAATTAGCTGGTTATAGAACATAGTCATCTTCATAGACACGTAAGATATTTCTTATATTTAACTAAAAAGGTATAATACTAAAGGTTTGCTATGTTGTAAACCTGTTTCCATTAGCTAAAAATACATATTTGTTGTTTTCTTTTCCAGTAGCCACACTCCTTTCTTCCAGCACGCTGTCACTAATTCCTTTGAGGAATTTATTACTCCTTGCCTTGCACTCAGTGTGGCTTGGACTGGGGTTGATTCCACCCATTAAATCCAGAGATGAACACTGATTGGTCTAAATGAATATGCAAATCTCATCTCTCCCCTCCTCCCTCCCCCCTCCCCCGCTGGCTAGAGTGATTAGTTTAAGGATGAGCACATCACTTAATTTATGGAAATTATGGGACAATGAATAGGACTAGTAAAGAAACTACTTATAGAAATTCTGGCCCTAACCAGTTTGGCTCAGTGGATAGAGCTTCAGCATGTGGACTCAAGGGGCCCAGGTTCAACTCTGGTCAAAGGAATGTACCTTGGTTGATGGCACATCCCTAGTAGGGGTGTGCAGGAGGCAGCTGATTGATGTTTCTCTCTCATTGATGTTTCTGACTCTCTATCCCTTTCCTTTCCTCTCTGTAAAAAAATCAATAAAATATATGTAAAAAAATAAATTCTGTCTTCCCTCTCTACAGTATAGGGAAATTGAAAGGTCTGGAATTTCAGAGGCTATTTTCTTACAATAAAGTGAGAGAGTTTAGAATTGCCAAATATCTACCAAGTGGAATATGGGGATGAATGAAACCAATACTGTGGAAATCAGAGTAGAAGAATGTGGAGAGAGTGAGTTGTCAGGAACATTATTTAAGCTATTGAGTCAAGCTTTGTTTAGCTCAATAATTTTAAATTATTTGAGTCCCTTTATTATATAAATTAGTTTGAGTTAGGTTTTCAGTCACTTAAGACATAAAGAGTTCTAATGAATAGTTGGTTTTCTACAAAAATGGGAAAGTTGGCTTTGAATATGGTATAACTTCCATATAAATGTGATCAGCTGTTTTACAGATGCATCCTAGAATTGATTGAAAATGAGTTTGGGTGACTCAATGGAAATCCATTCCTGTAATTATAAAGAAAAGTCTAAAGCACAAAGGCCATGCTTAAGGTATATGAATAGTATTGCTAGTATAAACAATGATAAAATCACTTTTATTATTTTGGGACTCATGATACAAGGATCAGTTCATGTTTAAATGCTTGTCTTAGAATCTTCTTGGTGCTTTCTGTCTCTGGGCACCTGAAGTTAGGTTGTATATAAATATTTGATAGGTCCTTCACAAAATTGTCTAGTACAACAATATTTTCCATTTTTTATTAATGTATTACATGTCTTCCCATTGCCCCCCTCTACCTCGCTCCCATGCATGCCCTCACCCTCCAGAGTCTTGCGTCCATTGGTTATGCTTATATGCATGCAGACAAGTCCTTCAGTTGAACTCTTATCTACCCAACTTATCCTAAGCTTCCTGCTGTAATTTGACAGTCTGTTTGAT
This sequence comes from Lasiurus borealis, assembly GCA_004026805.1. NCBI lineage: Eukaryota > Metazoa > Chordata > Mammalia > Chiroptera > Vespertilionidae > Lasiurus > Lasiurus borealis. The sequence continues at coordinate 11,618 of PVJN01022234.1, read as the reverse complement.
GCTTAACTGCCTCTGTATCTATCTTTTCGTTCATCAGTTTATAATGTTCTTTATTATTCATAAATGAGTGAGACCATGTGGTATTTTTCTTTCATTGACTGTCTTATTTTATTTAATATAATACTCTCCAGTTACATCCAGGTTGCTGCAAATGGTAAGAATTCCTTCTTTTATATGGCAGCATAGTATCCGATTATGTAGATGTACCATGGTTTTCTGATCCAGTCAACTGGTAATGGACACCTAGGCTGTTTCCAAATCTTAGTTATTATAAAGTGTGCTGCTATGAACATAGAGGTACATATATCCTCTCTGATTGGTGGTTCTAATTTCTTAGGATATATTCCTAGAAAGGGGATTATTGGGTCAAATGGTAGTTCTATTTTTAGTTTTTTGCGGAAACTCCATACTGTTTTCCACAGTGGCTGCACCAGTCTGCATTCCCACCAGCAGTGCACGAGGGTTCCTTTTGCTTCACATCCTCACCAACACTTGTCATTTGTTGATTTGTTGATGATTGCCATTCTGACAGGTGTTAGATGGTACCACATTGTCGTTTTGATTTGCATTTCTTGGATAATTAGTGACTTTGAGCATGTTTTCATATGTTGATTGGCCTTCCTTCTGTCTTCTTTTGAAAAATTTTTATTTAGGTCAATTGTCCATATTTTTTAATTGGATCATTTATCTTCCTTTTATTAAGTTGTATAAATTGGCTTTAGATATTGGAGATTAAACCTTTATCAGTGATACCATTTGCAAAATATGTTTTCCCATACAGTGGGCTTTCTTGTTTTGTTTATGGAAGCTTTTGCTGTGAAAAAGATTTTTATTTTGATGTAGTCCCATTTGTTTATTTTTTCTTTAGCTTCCAATGTCCATGGAGCAGTATGAGTGAAGAAGTTCCTTTGGTATATGTCTGAGATTATGCTGCCTGTGGATTCCTGTAGTATTTTTTATGGTTTCCTGTGTTATGTTTAATTCCTGTATCCATTTGGAGCTTATTTTTGTGTATGGTGCAAGTTAGTGGTATAACTTCATTTTTTAGCATATATTTGTCCAATTTTCCCAAAACCATTTATTAAAGAAACTGTCTTGACACCATTGTATGTTCATGTCACCTCTGTCCAATATTAATTGAGCATAGTGGTTTGGGTCGATACCTGGATTCTCAATTCTATTCCATTGGTCTATATGTCTGTGCTTGTGCCAGTACCAGGCTGTTTTGAGAACAGTGACTTTTTACTACAGCTTGAAATCTGGTATTGATATCCCACCTACTTTATTCTTCTTTCTCAGGATTGCTGTGGCTATGCAGGGTCTTTTTTTTTCTGTTCCAGATGAATCTTTGGAGAGTTCTTTCTAGGTCTGTGAAATATGCCATTGGTATTTTAATGGAAAATGCATTGAATCTATAAATTGCTTTGGGTAATATGGACATTTTAATGATGTTGATTCTCCCAATCCATGAGTATGGTATATTCTTCCATCTGTTTATGTCTTCCTCTATATCTTTTATCAGTGTCTGTAGTTTTCTATGTATAGGTATTTTAGCTCTTCAGTTAAGTTTTTTCGTAGGTGTCTTAATTTTTTTGGTGCGATAGTAAATGCGATTGGTTTTTTAGTCTCTCTTTCTGTAAGTTCACTATTGGTGTATAGAAATGCCATATATTTATGGTGTTAATTTTGTATCCTGGTACATTGCTGAATTCATTTATTAATTCAAATAGTTTTTGATGGAGACTTTCAGATTTTTTCTGTACAATATCATGTCATCTGCAAAGGACAACTTTACTTCTTCATTTCCAATTTGGATGCCTTTTATTTCTTTTCTTGTCTTGCCTAATACTTCCAGTACTGTGTCGAACAGGAAAGGTGAGAGTGGGCATCCCTGTCTTGTTCCTGTTCTTAGGTAAAATGGTTTTAGTGTTTGCCCATTGAGTATGTTGTTTGCTGTGGCTTTATCATATATAGCTTTTATGATGTTAAGGTATGATCTTTCTAACTGCACCTATCAAGAAAGGCTGTTGGATTTTGTCAAATACTTTTCCTGCATCAATTGATATGACTATGTGATTTTTATCTCTCAATTTGTTTGTGTGATGTATCACATTTATTGATTTGCAGATATTGTACCATCGTTGCATTCCTGGGATAAATCCTACTTGGTCATGGTGTATGATCTTTCTGATGTATTGCTGAATCTGATTTGCTAGAATTTTGTTGAGGATTTTGGCATCTATGTTCATGAAGGATATTGGCCTGTAATTCTCTTCCATTGTGCTGTCTTTATCTGGTTTTGGTATTAGGGTGATGCTGGCTTCATAGAAGGAGCATGGAAGTGTTTCTTCTTGAATTTTTTGGAATAGTATGAGGAGAATAGGTTTTAATTCTTCCTTCAATGTTTGTTAAAACTTCCTTGTGAAGCCATCTGGCCTTGGGCTTTTGTTTGCTGTAAGCTTTTTGATGACTGCTTCAATTTTTTCCATAGTTATTGGCCTATTGAGATATTTAGATTCTTCCTGATTGAGTTTTGGAAAGTTATATTTTTCTGAGAATACATCCATTTCCTCCAGGTTGTGTGGTTCGTTGGAAATGTTCATAGTATTTTTTAACAATCCTTTGTATTTCTGCAGGGTCTGTTGTCATTTCTCCTCTTTCATTTCTGATTTTGTTTATTTGGGTCTTCTCTCTTTACTTTTTGGTGAGCCTCGATAGAGGTTCAGCAATCTTGTTTATCCTTTCAAAGAATCAGCTCTTGGTTTTGTTGATCTTTTGTATTGTTTCTTTGGTCTCTATGTAATTTTTCTTCACTCTAATCTTTATTATTTCCTTCCTTCTGAATATACATGGCTTTTCTTCTTGCTCATTTTCTAATTCTTTGAGTTGTAGTGTTAGGTAATTTATTACCATTGTTTCTTGTTCTTTTGCAGTAGGCTTTTAGAGCTATGAACTTTCAAGGCTGCTTTCACTGTGTCCCATAGATTTTGGATTGTTGTATTTTCATTGTCATTTGTTGTCATGATGTTTTTTATTTCTTCCTTTATCTCTTTGGTTACCCCAGTCATTGCTTAATAGCATGCTATTTATTCTCCATGTCTTTGATTTATTTGGATTGTGTTTTTTGTAGTTGATTTCCAGTTTTATGCCACTGTGATCTGAGAAAATGCTTGATATGAATTCTATATTCTTGAATTTGTAGAGACTTTGTCTCAGACCGAACATAAGGTTTATCTTTGAAAGTGACCCATGTGTACTTGAGAAGAATGTATATTTTGTGGCTTTGGGATGAAATGTTCTGAAGATGTCAATTAATTCCATCTGGTCTAGTGAGTCATTTAGGATTGATGTTTCTTTGCTGATTTTTTGTTTAGAGGATTTGTCCAGTGGTGACAGTGGGGTATTAAAGTCTCCTACTATGATTGTATTGCTGACATTCTCTTCCTTGATATCCTTCAGAAGTTTTTTTTTTAATGCATTTCTGTGCTCTTGTATTGGGTGTGTATATGTTTACTAGAGTTATTTCTTTCTTTTGGATTTCTCCCTTTAGTATTATGAAGTGGCCTTCCTTATCTCTTATTATGTACTTCACTTTGTGATCCAATTTGTCAGATATAAGCTTTTTTTTTTAATTTTTCATTCACCTAAAAAGCCTTTTCCATCCCTTCACCTTCAGTCTGTGTGCATCTTTTTTTATGAGGTGGGTTTTTTGTAAACAGCACATATATGGGTCATGTGTTCTTATCCAATCCATTACCCTATGTCTTTTGATGGGGGCATTTAATCCATTTACATTTAAAGTTATTATTGATAGGTACTTATTTGTTGCCACTTTTATTTTATAACCCTATGTTCATTCTTCACTTCCTATTTCTTTTTCTTTCTTTCTTTTTTACAGAAGACCCTGTAGCATTTCTTGTATAGCTGATTTGGTGGTAATAAATTCCTTTAGTCCTTTTTTTTTGTCTCTGAAGCTCCTGATTCCACCTTCAATTTTAAAAAAAATATAAATATATTTTATTGATTCTTTACAAAGTCTAAAAGAGAAGGATAGAGAGTTTGAAGCATTGATGAGAGAGAGAAATCGATAAGTCGCCTCCTGCACGCCCCCTACTGGGGATGTGCCCACAATCAGGATACATGCTTTTGACCAGAATGGAACCTGGGACCTTTCAGTCCGCAGGCAGATGCTATATCCACTGAGCCAAACCAGTTTCAGCGACCTTCAATTTTTATTGATAGCCTTGCTCTGTACAGTATTCTTGGATTCAGACCCTTCCTTTGCATGACTTTGTATATTTCATTCCATTTCCTTCTGGCCTGATGAGATTCTGTTGAGAAATCAGTCACTATTCTGATGGGGGTTCTATTTTAGGTAACTTTTTATCTCTCTCTAGCCACTTTTAAGGTTCTTACTTTGTTTTTGGTTTTGCCATTTTAATTATAATGTGCCTCTGTCTTTTGGGGTTCCTTTTGCTTGAGACTCTATGAGCTTCTTGGATTTGTTTTTTTCTTCACAATATCAGGGAAGTTTTCTGTCACTATTTCTTCAAAAGCTTTTCTATTCCTTGCTCAGTTTCCTCTCCTTCTCAAACCCCAATTATGTGGATGTTTTTGTTTTGTTTTGTTTTGTTTTTTCATGTTGTCCCAAAGTTCCTTTAGGCTCTCCACCTGCTTTTTAGTTTTTGTTTTTTTTTCTAGAAGCTGCTCTACTTGAGGATTTTTTTCTACCTTGTCTTCTAGCTCACAGATGCAGTCCTCTGAATTCTTCTAGTCTACTTTGGATGCTTTCTATTGACTATAGCAGCATTGTCATTTTTCATTTCTTCTGGATTCTTATTCATTTCTTCTTGGTTCTTACTCATATTGTCAAATTTGTCTTCCATTCTTTTTAGCCACCTTATGACAATTTCTCTGAATTCTTTCTGTGGCAGATTGCTTGCTTCCATTTCATTTATTTCCTTTTCTGGTAATGCCTGCTTTTCTTTCATATGCAGGCTGTTTCTCTGTCTCCCCATGGTCTCTCTTCTCTAGGTGTCTGGTTGTGTAATTCTCTCTCTCCCCAGTCCTCCAGCTCCCCACAGTGCACATGTTTCTCTGTCTTGCCAGGACCAGCTACCTCACCTCATCCCATGGGAAATGTGACCTTTCTGTGTGGAGTACAGAGCTCCTTTGAATCTGAATGTTTGCGCTAATTGGAGACGGTTGTTCTGGGGTTTGCAGCTGTTTAGTGATTGCTGTAGTTGTAGATTTTCAGGCTTCTGATAACATCCACTTTTCCCTTCAAGATGCTGAGGTCTTAATGTCCAGGCTTGTGGCTCCAGGGAAAACCCAACAGTGGTGGGGGCTTCCCAGTCATGAGAGCCTTGTTCAGCAGTCTCTCACCTTCTCCTATAGTCCAGCTGTCCCTTAACTCTCCAACAAATACTACCAGGGTGACCCTCAGCTGTTATTTCTGTCTGCTCAGAAACAAGGCTCGGGATTTGTCCATCTATTCCACTGCCATTTATTTTTAGTACAACAATTTTAATTTGGACATTAGTAAACTACGGTCTAGAGAGAGGATGATTATCCCAGAGTCAGTAGCCAAATACCACACCCTGATTGTATACAGTGTTGTTTGAATAGCAACAACCTCAATGTTGTTTGTATAGAGTCAATACTATAGACATATATTAACTGCTTGCATATATAGATATTTTACTAGGATAGTTGCCCTCAATGCAGCATGCTTGAATGCTTGATGGTTTAATCTACATGCTTCCCTTGAATCAAGGTAGCTATTGATTTGAGTAGATTACAGATTATATAAAGGCGTGGTTTTAATCATATATGTGCCAGTGAGTTAGGCATCAGTTATTTTTACTTGCTTAATATCCTCTTTTCTGGTTATTGAGCCCGACTCTTCATTTTGGCTTAATAACCCCTACCGGATTCAGAGATGAGCAAATGACTCATGATTGTCCAATAAAAGAATAGTCACAGTGATTGGCTTGGGAGTGAGCTGATATCCAAATCAGTTGAATCAGAGAAAATCTTGGGACACTTGAGGGAATTAGTAGAGATGAGAAGTTTGATTTTATTGTTGTTGTTTTTTTTTTAAGGTTGCTATGTTAGTAGAATGGAAGTTTAGAGATGCTGAACATCTTTATCACTTTGTTGGGAATAGCTTTCAGCACAAAGGATAACAGAGTTGAAAAATGAAGGCGATTTCTAAAGATAGCATTTGAATTCCCTGCTCAAGTCAGCCTTACTACTGAAACTTTTAGACACATGACATGATACATTTCCCTTTCTTGATTAGACTGGTTTCAACTGTGCTTTCTGTCACCAAAAGAGCCCTGATTAATGAAGACTTCTATTTCCCTCACATCTATAGGTAGCATGTATGATAGATATAAACTGTCACCTAGCCAAAACCTCCCCCTTTGAAATTACCCACATTGTCTTAAAACCTGATGAAAAGATCGTGGGCATATTTTGGATTGAGGAAAACACCTAGCCCAAGAGTTACCAATCCATAAACTATGCTGAGAGAATCATTTGAACATCGTGACTGAAGAAATTAGTTATGAGGTCATTATAAGTTGGTCCATAGTGGGTGTCTTAGCAAGAAAAAGTCACTTATAATCCATAGTTATGGTAAAGTATAGAAAGCATACATAAAGAAACCTAATCTGTAAAGAAAACAATAGTATAGAATACATATATGCAAGGACCATTTACATAAAAAACATTAGCCTGAGTGAGATTTTATTCTTTACAAACAATTTGCCCTTGCACCCACAGATTCCATCCATTATGCCAATGGATGAGGAAAGTCATTCCAAATCTACTTGCACTACAGGAAATATAGATAAAAGCATAAGATTGGGTTGATATTTCACATGAATTTTAAGCATAAAGACTGCCTGTTAGTTCTCAATTTCTTTTTTTTAAATATATTTTATTGATTTTTTACAAAGAGGAAGGGAGAGGGATGGAGAGTCAGAAACATCAGTGAGAGAGAGACATCGATCAGCCACCTCCTGCACACCCCATACTGGGGATATGCCTGCAACCAATATACATGCCCTTGACCAGAATCGAACCTGGGACCTTTTAGTCCACAGGCCAAAGCTCTATCCACTGAGCCAAACCGGTTTTGGCTGGTCTCAATTTCTTGTCTCTCAATTTGAAGCTTAAAATCTATGATCCTGGCTTCTTTGAAGTGATAGATAGATGATAGATTATAGATAGATGATAGATAGATAGATGATAGGTAGGTAGATGATAGATAGATAGATAGATAGATAGATAGATAGATAGATAGATATAGATATAGATATAGATATAGATATAGATATAGATATAGATATAGATATAGATATAGATAGATAGAGAATAGCTGTACTATATGATGGTAATATTATTTTCTAGCCTGAGGTTCTAATGATTGGGTACAGAGTTGTCTTCCATTCCTTATCCATCATTGTTCCCTACATTTCCCTTTGTTTTCTGCCCCTGAGAGCCTGTCTTTCTTTTCTTTGAGGAAAATGCTTTTTTGTATCATTAAAATGATCTTGTCAGTAAAATGACTACTGGACCAAAGTTACATAAGGAATTAATAAGAATTCAAAGCATTGTTAAAGCAACTTAGAAGCAAAGAAGAGGGAGTGAATATTTTGCCATCATTGTCAGAAAAAAATAAAATTAAGTTTCCTCTTGGGAAGTCTCAGTTGTTTTCTCCTAGCTGAAGACCAGGAATAAACCAGTTCTCAAATACTCAATAGCAGAAGCAGCAACAGCAAGCAACACTTACATGAAAAAATGCATGTAAAGCATTCGCACAATTCCTGGCACATTGTGAAGACTCAGTAAGTGTGAATAATTTATGTTCTTATTATTATATTAAAGTCCTCACATTTGAAGTTCTGGACAAGATACCTTTGAAAAGTGGCCATCCCAAAGAGTCACACTCAAGAAGGCTTTAGCACCAGAATATCAGGTCCTTTTATATTTTGTAAGTGCTTTCAGATTTATTACCTCATTTTTATTCTGACACAAAGTTGTACTTGTAATTAGAAGTTTTATCTAGAACAGTTATCAGAATAAACTGCTATTGTATTCAAGTCATCCATTACCATTGCAGGAAGAAAATACTGATAAAAGGGAGATTTTCCTCCTTAAAAGCATTAAGTAGCTTGTTTGTAATGTTAGAGAGATGCAAAGATTTTTATTTTTATCAGTGAATAAAAACATCTCTTAAGTACTGAGCAAAAATGAGTACTTAACAGGTTTGGAAATCAACTTTATGAGGCCCTATTTCTAATTTAATAAATACTCACATGGCACTGAATATGTGGCAGGCATATAAAAGTTTAACCAATATTAAACCATTTATCTTCATAGCAACTAATATATGGCCACTATCATTTTACTGTTGAGAAAATTTAGGCAAAAAGGGGCTATGTAAATTATTCACTATCATAAAGCCAGTATGTAGTAGAGCCTGGATTCAAACCTGGCCTAAACCAGCAGTCAGACATCCCTCTCACAATCTGGGACTGCTGGCTCCTAACTACTAGTCTACTTGCCTTCCTGATCGCCCACTAACTGTTCCCCTGCAGACCTGATTGATACCTAACTGCTCCCCTGTTGACCTGATCACCACCAACTGCCCTCCCTGCAGACCTGGTCCCCCACAACTGTCCTCCACTGTCAGCCATCTTGTGCCAACATGGGTAATGGCCATATTGTGATGATGTGGGAGCAACCATCTTGTGACAACATATGAGCAGCCATCTTATGGTGGCCATCTTGTGATGACATGGGGGTGGCCACATTGTGGCAGCCATCTAGTGGTGTTTGTAAGACCCTCATTATCCATGGGGGTGGCCATCTTGTGAGGGCATGGAGGTCAATTTGCATATTGCCTTTTTATTATATAGGATTGTATATAAATGTTTACAGTGAATATAATTCTTTTTAAAACATAATGTATGGGCTTTGGATGATCCAGATTTCCTGTGTTCATATCTAATCCCTTAATTTCTACACTGCTACCTGTGGATTTCTCAGCTGTGTTACCTTGAGCAAGTCATTAAACTTCACAATTGTTCAGTTTCTCCATTTCTAAAATGGAAATAATAATAAATAGCCTACTATACATATAGTTTATAAGGCATAGCCTATTATCTCTAGGCTATGAGCCTGTACAGCATGTTACTATACAAAAAAACATGAGGTTAAATTCAACAGAAGAAAAAGGATGCAATCAATCAAGTCAATCAGTAAATAGGAGATGCATAAGGATGCTACCAAGGCAACCAGGCATACTCTTTTACAGCAAACTTTTTTTTAAGTAGAAAGAGCATGCTAAAAAATAACAATAAAGTGTATAGTATAGAAAATATATTAACCAATAACATACATAGTCATTTTTTATCATTATCAAGTATTATATACTTTATATAATTGTATGTACTATAATTTTATATGTCTGGCAGTGCGGTAGGTTTGTTTATACCAGCATCATCACAAACATCTAAGTAATGTGTTGCACTGACATTATGAATGTCACTAGGCACTGGAATTTTTCAGCTTCATTATAGTCTTATGGAATCACCATTGTACATGCAGCCCATTATTAAACAAAACATCAGTATGGGATACATGACTGTATGAAAGTGCCTGGCAGTAATAGACATTATGTGTACACTAGAAGCATGCACTGGAGGGTGGTCCTTCAGCCCAGCCTGTCCCCTCTCACAGTCCAGGATCCCGCAGGGGTAGGAGGCGACTTGGGGATCAGGAGAAGGCAACACCTCATCACACTTTTGCTGCTGCCACTGTTGGCAGCACAAGCCTTGGCTGGCCCTGGTTACCTGAGCCTCGGGCCGCCCTGGGTGGCCGGGCAGCCACCATCTGAGGCTTGTCTGTGCCTGGGGCTGGACCTGGGCGGCTGGGGGGCTGAGGGGACTGGGGGACTCCACAGGCAGGTGGGTTGAGCAGCCAGCCCTGCTTGCTGCCCAGCAGGGATGAGGAGACTAGATGCCACCATTTTAAGGCTGTGGGGACTGTCATCTTTGAGGGCGGGGCAATCAATTAGTATATTCCCTCCTTATTGGCTGTGGGTGCTGCCATCCTTGCTATGGCATGAGGGTCAATTAGCATATTCCATTTTTATAGATAGGAAGTTGTTATTATTTTTTATAGTAGTGTCATTGAAATATAACAGAGTAGTTCTCTCTTCTTTTAACCTCAAACTCTCTACATCTATTTATTCAGAATGCTGAGTTCACTTCTAATTCCCTTTAACTACTTGTTCCCTGATTTATACCTATGATCAAACAGAAAAATGTCAAAAGTTCATATAGGCAGGTTTTAGCACATGAGTAGACAATGTTTTTCTACCTGGGATATACTTTAAAATAGAATTTATAGGAACGCAGTACATTCAAATGCTGGGTCTTTCTGAAAAGTGGTAAAGTACCACTTTCTGATAATCTGACATGGTAAGTTTATGATATGATATTAGAGAGATACAGCTATATGGCCTGTTATTTCTTGTATTTTAGATGTCTGCTTATTTATTTGTTTGTTGGTTTTTTTATCTTGTGGAGAAAAAAAAAGGAGAAAAGGAGACTAAAGGAATCATAGGGAACTTCTAACTCAGTGGTTGGCAAACTGGGGCTTGCGAGCTCCTCTGTTGACTAATAGTTTGCTGACCACTGAACTAACTGATCTGGAGCACTAAAAAAGTTATCGCTTTATTTTTAACAAAGTACAGTGATTATGTTACTCATCAAGTTGAGAGGAAGAAAATCTCTAACTGCTAAAGAAATTGAGCAGGAGTCAACATAACAAAACTTTAGCACTGGAAGTTATTGTGGAGCTATGACCATTTAAAAGGGAACATTTTAATAAAAACATAAGACCAGGATTAAAAAAAGAAACATGCTTAATATTAGCTAGTGAAATACACAACAAATTGTCCTTAGGTGTTGATTGTTTACACATACTTGGTAAGATTATACTTAGAATATGGGAAAGTTATAACTTTTTTAAATTAAAGCTTTATTATTCAGATTATTATATTTCTCTCTTTTTTCCCTTCCATAGTCCCCTCCACCTGGTTCCCACCCCTCCTCCCTCTACGCTTACCTCCCTCCCCTTGATCTCAGGTTTTAGCACATGAGTAGACAATCCATAGGTGTATGATTTTTGTACAGTCACTTCCTGTACACCCCTTCCCTTTTTCCCCCTGAGAATTATCTGTCCACTCCCTTTCTGTGCTCCTGATTCTATTATATTCACCAGTTTATTCTGTTGATCAAATTTTTAATTCACTTAATTTTGAGATTCACTTGTTTATAGATATATATTTGTTGTTCATAATTTTTTCTTTTTACCTTTTTCTTCTTCCTCTTCTAAAAGAGTACCTTTCAGCATTTCATATAACACTGGTTTGGAGTTGATGAACTCCTTTAGCTTTTTCTTATCTGTGAAGCTCTTTATCTGCCCTTCAATTCTGAATGTTAGCTTTGCTGGATAGATTATTCTTGGTTGTAGGTTCTTGCTATTCATCATGTTGAATATTTCTTGCCACTCCCGTCTGGCCTGCATCGTTTCTGTTG
>PVJN01022233.1:0-33579 GCA_004026805.1 Lasiurus borealis | reverse complement strand
AACCCTTAATGTTTTAGAAATCTCTAGAGGGGTTTTTCACAAAATGCTTTTGATAAATTTTTAATTACTATACCTCTACTTTACAACAGTGCTATTAAGAGGTCCTGATTAATTAAAGAATTTAGGAAATTTAGTACATGTTTAAAAACAAGTAGAGCTAGGTTTGCAGGAGGTCATTCTTCCATTAGTCAGTCTGAAAATATTTGTGGAAGGCAATCATGCTTATCTTTCCACATTAGTAAAAAGTGTTTCCTTTTGCACTCATCAGCCATCACAGAAGTCCTCTTTGTTTTACTTATTTTCAGATATATGTAATCTGAATAATATTTTGGGCGGTGTATTTTTATTTTTTTGGATTGACATTATTTAATAACATTATGTAACTTTCAGATGTATAATTCTATAATAGATTGTCTATATATTGTATTGTGCTCACAACCCTAAATAAAAATCTCCTTCCATCACCATTTATGCCCCCTACACCTTCTTATACCCCTGCCACCTACCTTTTTACCTTTGGTAAGAACCATGCTGTTGTTTATATTTATAGTTGTTGTTTTGTTTTGTTGTTTAGTCTCTTCACCTTTTTCACTCAGCCTCCAACCCTCCTCCACTATGACAGCTGTCCATCTGTTCTCTATCAAGAGCATGTTTCTATATTATTAGTTTATTTTGTTCGTTACATTCCATGTATAAATGAAATCATGTGATACATGTCTTTTTCTGACTGACTTATTTCACTTAGCATAATACTTTTCAGGTCCATCCATACTGTCACAAAATTTCTTTTTTTATGGCCTAATAGTATACCATTGTGTAAATATACCAAATCTTTTTTCCACTCATCTATTGATGGGCACTTAAGCTGCTTCCAAATATTGGCTATTATAAATAATGCTGCTGAGAAAAGAGAGGTGCATATATTCTTTTGAATTAGTGTTTTGAGTTTCTTTGAATAGATTTCCTGAAGTGGAATCACTGGGCCATAAGGCAGTTCCATTTTTACTTTTTTGAGGTAACTCCATACTGCTTTCCACAATGGCTGCACCAATCTGCATTTCCATGAACAGTGCACGAGGTTTTCTTTTCTCCATATCCTCACTAACACTTGTTTGTTGATTTATTTATTTATTTTTATTGATTTATTGATGATAGCCATTCTGACAGGTATGAGGTGATATCTCATTATGGTTTTAATTTGCATTTCTCTGATGATTATTGGTGTTAAGCATTTTTTCACTCATTTGTTGGCCATTTGTATGTTCTCTTTCAAGAAATATTATTCAGGTCTTTTTGCCTATTTTTAAAATTAGATTGTTTTTTTTGTTGTTGTTGGTACTGAGTTTTATAAGTTCTTTATAATTTTTTTGGATATTAACCCCTTACTGGATGTAGCTTTCGCAGATATATTCTTCCCTTCATTGGGTTGTGTTTTCATTTTATGATGGTTTCCTTTGCTGTGCAAAAACTTTTTGTTTTGATGTAGTCCCATTTGTTTATTTTTTCTTTTCTTCCCCCTGCCTGAGGAGATATATCAGAAAAAATATTGCTATAAAAAATGTCTGTGATTTTTACCACCTATAGTTTCTTGTAAGATTTTTGTAGTTTCGAGTTTAACATTTAAGTCTTTAATCCATTTTGAGTTTATTCTTGTGTCTGGTATAAGAAGGTAATCTAGGTTTACTTTTTACATGTCCAATTTCCCCAACATAATTTATTTAATGCACTATCTTTACCCCATAACATGTTTTGCCTCCTTTGTCAAGTGTTAATTGATTATTAAAGGGTGGGTGTATTTTTGGGCTCTCTCTTCTATTCTGTTGATCTTTATATCTCTTTTTATGCCAGTACCATGCTGTTTTGATTACTGTTGCCTTGTAGTATAGTTTGATATAAGGTAGCACGATTCCTTCAATCTTTTCTTCTTTCTCAAGATTTCTGTTGCTATTTGGGATCTGTTGTGGTTCCATTTAAAATTTTTGGATTATTCTAATTCTGTGAAATACCTCATTAGTATATTATATATACATGAGTGTGTGTGTATGTGTAAGATTTTTTTTTTCTTTTCTTTTTCAGAGATGAAAAAAGAGGGAAAGAGAGAAACAACAATGATGAGAGAAAATAATTGACTGGCTGCCTTCTGCATGCCCCCCACAGGGAATTGAGCCCACAACTCCAGGCATGTGCCTTGACTGGGAATCGAACCTGGATCTCCTGTCCTGGTTCATAGGTCAATGCTCAACTGTTGAGCAATACCAGGTGGGCCCAATTTGGTATATTTTTATATTTTTAATATATATTTTTATTGGTTTCAGAGAGAGGATGAAAGAGGGAGAGAGAGATAGAAACATCAATGATGAGGGGGAATTATTGATCAGCTGCCTCTTGCATGCCCTCTGCTGGGAATGGGGCCTACAACATGGGCATGTACCTAACTGGGAATTGAACCTTGATCTTCTGGTTCATAGTTTGACGCTTAATCACTGAGCAACACTGGCCAGGCCCCATTGGTATCTTGATAGCAATTGCACTGAATCTGTAGATTGCTTTGGGTAGTATGGGCATTTTAATAATGTTAATTCTTTCTCTCCATGAACACAGAATATGCTTCCTCTTATTTGTATCTTCTTTAGTTTGTTTGGTCAGTGTCTTTTAATTTTCTGAGTACAGATCTTTTACATTCTTGGTTAAATTTATTTTCCTAGGTGTTTTTTTTATGCAATTGTAAATGGAGTTGTTAGTTTTCCTTTCTGATAGTTCATTATAGGTGCATATAAATGCAACTGATGTCTGAATTTTTGTTTTATATCCTGCTGCTTTATTGAATTCATTGATTAGTTCTAGTAATTTTTTGGTAGAATCTTTAGATTGATACTCTCTATATAGTGTCATGTCATCTGCAAATAATGGCAATTTTGCATATTTCTTTCCAATTCAGATGCCTTTTATTTCTCCTTTTTGTCTGATTGCTATGGCTAGGATTCCCAGTAGTATATTGAATAAGAGTGGTAAAAACAGACACCCCTGTCTTTTTCCCAATCATAAGGAAAAAGCTTGTAGTATTTGCCCATTATCATTTTTGGCCTTTATTTTGTTGAGCTATTCCCACTTTGCTGATAGTTTTTATCATAAATAGATGGATTTTATCACATGCTTTTTCTGCATCTATCGATATGGTCATGTGATTTTTTCCTTCATTTTGTTTATGTAGTATATTACATTTATTGCATATATATGACAACCTTGCATCCCCAAAATAAATCCCACTTGATCATGGTGTATGATCTCTTTAATGTATTGCTGAATCTGTTTGCTAATATTGTGTTGAAGACTTTAACATCTATGTTAGTCTGGGATATTGGCTTATAATTTTTTTTCTTCGAGGTGTCTTTATCTGGTTTCATAATTATGATAATGTTGGCTTTATAAATGAGCTTGGAAGTTCCTCTTAAATTTTTTAGAGTATTTGAGACAGATAGGTTTTAGTTCTTCTTTGAATGTTTGGTAAAATTTGCCTATGAAGCCATTCAGTACAGGACTTTTGTTTGTTGGGAGTGTTTTGATTACTGCTTCAATTTCATTGGTTATAACCAAGTCAGAGAATTGGCTGATTTTCTGACTCTGCCTGTTTCAGTTTTTCAAGATTGTATGTTTATGAAAATGACACACTAGATTAGATGGATTTAATTGATATTTTCAGAGCATTCACCACAAAGCAGCAGAATATATGTTCTTTTCAAGTGCACATGGAACATTTTTCTAGGATAGACTGCCTATTAGAACATAAAACACATGAGATATTTAAGAAGATTGAAATTATATCAAGCATCTTCTCTGACCATAATTGTATGAAACTAGAAGTCAATCAAAAGGAAATAAACTGAAAAACACACAAAAATATGGAGGCTAACTAACATGTCACCAAATAATGAATGGGTTAACTATGTGATCAAGAAAGAAATAAAAACGTGCCTTGAAACAAATGAAAATGAGAAGGAAAAAAAAATCTGTGGGACACAGCAAAAGTAATCCTGGAAGGGAAATTCATAGCATTGCTGGCCTACCTTAAGAAACAGGAAAAATCTCAAATAAACAATCTGACTTTATACCAAAAGTAACTAGAGAAAGAACAACAAAAAAGCCCAAAGTGAGTAGAAGAAAAGAAATAATAAACATCAGAATAGAAATAAGTAGTATAGAGTCTAAAAGAAAGCAATATAAAATATCGATTAAACCAAAGAGCTGCTTTTTTTTTTGAAAAGATAAACAAGATTGGCAAACCTTTAACTAGGCTCTTCAAGAAAACAAGAGACCACCAAAATAAAATCAGGAATGAAAGAGAAGTAACAACTGATGACTTGGAAATACAAAGGATTGTAAGAAAGTATTATGAACAACTATATGCTAACAAGTTTGGACAAACTGAGTGAAATGGAAAAGCTCCTAGAAACATATAATCTTCCAAAACCAAATTAATATTTCAATAACCCTATTCAAGAGGAGCATTAGGAACCATGCTGCATTCATGTTTCATTCTTTAAGCGAAAATGCAGAACACACTTTTTCAAGGCACAGATTGCTTTTCACAGATAATATATTCTACTTAGTCAAGTCTAAAGGGACAAATCTGACATGCACATTAAAGGAATAGCTGTGTCTTAGTGTGCAAAAGTCATTCCACCCAACAAACCTGAGAGCATTTTTAAAGAGGAAGGCATCTAAAAATAATGAGTACATTGTGTCATCCTCCCACCCTCAGCTAATGTAGTACTAAATGAAAACATTTGCCATGGCAACATCAATTTACAAAGGACAAATGATGTTTCTGAGAGATTGGAATATTTTCTTTCAGACATCTCAGATGTGCACACAGTTAATGCTTTCATCCCTTTTTTAAATAATTTTATATATAACTGGAAAAGCTTAATTGATTATTTTTAAATGTTTTAATTTGGAAATAGAATCCAAAACAAAACAACAAACTCTTAACAAAAATAGACATCAAATTAAATACAAGCAGGAAAATACCACTAAAATATTTTAGCCTCTACCATTTATGGAAATAAAAATTATTTTGTATGGTATATTGTACAGAACTATGGTTAAATCATTTGCTTCCAAATGAGTGATCATTTTGCTTTTATAAAAATGTATATTCTCTATTTACCTCACTATTTCTGCAATTGATGTTATATATATTAGTTATAATATTTAGCTTCTCCATTTTGGACATGTTAAAGTATTTAGTTTTTTTGTCCTTAATGTATTTTCCATAAATAATAAGGCAGTATTCACAGAAATTTTATTGTTTGAACTACTTGCTTCAAACTTTGAAGGCAGACACAGTAAATGTAAGAAAGAAAATAGATTGGCAGACTGTAATGCGGTCAAAGAAATTTAAAATAAACAGTCTCTATATTGTTTTTCTGTTGTCCTAACCACTCCATAATACAGAATGGTTTTTAAATTATTTACCCTATGATCCTCATCAGTGCTGCTTTAAGTTCTATTCTCTACATCTCCTACCTGAATCCCCTCATTTTCTACCACTCTTCACCTGTTATTCCTAAATGCTGTTGAATCTCTTGACATTATTCTGATGGTTAAACTGCATTTGCCCTGCATCTTCCCTTATTGAAATTAGATCCTATTCATTAACTTACAGAAATTGATTGGTTCCCTTTTCCTGTGAACCGACCAGATTGTCTGAAACTGATCTGATCTGAAGGCCATGATAAGTTGCATCATTCTTACAGACCTGTTGCATTGTGCTTTCAGTGATTTATTGTCCTGTTTTAAATATTTCACACTGAAGGGCCTCTGAAACTAATGACTGCATCATATTCTTTCTTATGTATATTTTTGTCAGTTTAGGCTCATACTGAGCAAACAAACATCTACATTTAAAAGAAACCAGCTTCTGCCTGTGCTGCAGAAAAGATACTATTTACAGAGTGTTTTGTATAATGTCTTTACATAGAAGGTACTCAGTGAATATTCACTGATTAATTGATCATTCATGATTCTATGCCTAGTTCCTCTGCTCTGAGTATATGTAGGAAAGCAAGTTTGCTGATAATCCATGTGATGTGTTATATATAGATTGTCTAGTTAAAGCTATATTCCCAGTGCCTTGCACAGGGCCTAATAAATATTTGTGTAGATTAAATATTTATTGGTTGGGCTCTTTGGTCAAGGCACAAAGCACATTAGCAAATACAGGTTGATTAGGCACTTGAACATCTTATATCCTTGGTTAAAATGGTTGGAACCATATTAGACTGTTTACCTCCTTAATGGTTTAAATTCTACGTGTCTATAATCTTTTTGCTTCATCCTTTGAAATGTCTTTCAACGTTGTTCCTCTTCCTCTCTGTCACAATGAGAGTGGTTTCCTTCATTGCCTATGCTTCCTACACTGCCTGTTGAGTCTTTGCCCCTGCTGTGTTCTTGCTCACCCTCTCTGTCTGCACTGGGTAATGTCTTCCCAGCTTCCAGACCTCAACCTGAACATCATTTTCTCAGAGGAGCTTTTCTGGACCACCTCCCACTCCCCCTCTTCTATCCCACCCTATTTTTCAGAGAGCTGTCATAGATCTCATAGCACCTCATGCCTCTTTTCAGGGTACCCTTTACAATGGCAACTTTACATTTGTTCATGTCATTACTCAAATTATGCTTCTGTTTCCTCGTCAGACGGCAGACCATGTGAGAGCAGGAAACATCTGTTTCTGCTCACCATTGTATGCCCCTGTCTAGTCCAGGATCTGGCAATAGTGGACTCAGTGTATATTTGTGGGATAGTTATATATATGGGACCAGTTGCTTGCTGGCTGGCTGGATTTCTCCTCTCCTGTTATAGACTTAACCCAAATGAGTAGCAACATCTTCTAGTTTGTTTCCAGACTCCATTGATCATTCATTGCTCATTTTCAGTGTTCTTCCTAAAGGACTAGCCTCATCTTTTCATGCCCTGCCCCTTCAGTCACTAGCCAAATGTAAAATTTCATCTCCCAATCCCTTTCTTCCCCTGGCTTTATTCAGCCTACTCAGTTTCCTTTCTTAGAACTCCCTGAAGTGTCACCTCTGTGCATGTTAGTCCAGTCACCACTCTGCCTCTGCCTCACCATGCTTGCTTCTGGGTTTTGTTCAAATGGAGTTTTCAACTCTGGGGATCTTCCTGTTACCTTCATTTATCTGATTCTTCCCCTCCTGTACAGAGAATCGGCTTCTCTGCTCAGAGCCTCTCAGATGCTGAGAGAAGCCTAGGGTCACTTTCTCTTTGGAAGCTTCCACTTTATCATTATTTAAATACTAGAGGCCTGATGCATGAAAATCATGCAGCAGTAGGCCTTCCTTCTTTTGGCTGCCAACACCAGCTTCCTTCTGGCACCGGCGACCTGGTCTTCCCTCGAAGCTCCAGCTTCATCCGGAAGGACAGAAGGACATCCAGTTTAATTAGCACATTATGCTTTTATTATTTTAGATTTTAAGTGCCAGAGAGGAGAATGAAAGCAGGGAAGTACTCTACATGCTGGATATTCTCCTTTGGTGTCTGCAGAGGTACTGCTGGATATAAAAGGTCAAGTTTTCTTATAATGCCTACTGACTATAGAAAGATAATTATATAATGATAATTTAAGATTATTTAATTTTGTTGTACTTAGGTTGTCTGTGTATATAAGTTTCAGAAAAGCAAGAAAATAAAGCAAATTTTAAAACATTAAATTTACTTTTTCATTTAGTATTAGGAATTTTCCAACTAGGCTTAAAGGAGGACAGTATGCACGGAAATGCAGTAATTGTTTATAATGTAAAATGAACCGATGACAAATAAAAACTTGTCTGGGAAGTGGGCATTTGCAATTCTATAGCTATTTGGTTCATTATTACAAAAATCCCAGTAACTACATGACAAGTATCTACCCCTGGGAGTTAAAATACAAAGAGAAGACAACCTTTGTAGAGCCTTGAATTCCTTTCCTTGAATTATGAATATTTGTCTTTCGATGGAAGTTGGAAAATTACAGTGGGATAAACATGGTTTGATAGCCTTTTAAAAAGCATAAATAAAGTCCTTAAAGGAAAAAGTGACTCAATGCACTGGAGCTATTTTAGGAGGAATAGGCCCTTTAGGAAAGGTTATTAGTCATGTAGCATGAGAGAATTCAACAGACCAACCAACATGCACTGCATACCCAGTTCTAATGCCAGGTGATCTTTGGGGATACAAACAAGAATAAATCAAGGCTTCAGCCCTTAAAACACAGGCCAATAGCAGGAGACAGACTAGCAAACAAGGAGCTTTGTTGTAACGCCTACTGTGAAACAGAGATGTTTATGACCTGCAGAGGAAAAGCAAAGAGGGTTCCAAAGAATATTTTTGTATTTGATTTTATAGTTCCTCTTTAGAAGTTCAAGGCAAAGGATGTAAACCTACTATAATGTTTTCTTTATGAGTTGCAAGTCTGAGGGAAATTAGTGGTAATGGAATCACTGTGAGGGAGGTGAAGGGAAGCATAATGATCTTGCCCTTTATCATAGTTAACCAAATGTGTGACTTCATCATTAAACAGAAGTACTCCAGGCCTGTTATATCTCTTCTTTTAAAGGAAAAGTATCATTTTGTAGAAGTTGCAGTTGTCTTCATTTTACTTAGAATTGAATTAGCTTTCCCTCTCTTATTTCCCTCAAGATGGCCAGGCCTGCTGAACAGATTGATAAATATAGCTCCTTTCCAGTCAGCTGTGCTAAAGGAGAGGAACATAGGTGTGGCTAGTGACTGTTGACACAAGGTTCAGAAAATTGACAGTTTCCACATTTAGGAAAACTTGGTGAAAAGCACCAACCAATGGCTTAAGCTTAGGGAAGATGAGTAGCATAGATTGTCAGCAACTCTATGTTCAGAACAGTACACTTCCCATCACATAACACCCTCTGTAACCAGGGACCCAAGAAGGATCCCACTACTGCTTGTTCCCTGCTGTGCCTTGGTTATCAATTATAGACCACAGGAGTCTTGGTGCACAAACTCTTGCACCAGTGAGGTCCCTTGGCCTGGCCTGCAGGATTGGGCTGAAATCAGCTCTCCATCATCCCCTGAGAGGTTGTGGGAAGTGAGCTACCTGGGGAGAGACTGTGGGAGGACTTCAGGGCATGTCCAGCCTGTGTTGCTGTCTGGATCAGCCAGAACTCAGCAGCAAGCTAACCTACTGGTCAGAGCGTCTGCCCCCTGGTGGTTAGTGCATGTCATAGTGACTGGTCAACCAGTCAACTGTCTGCCCCCTGGTGGTCAGTGCACCTCATAGCAAACAGTTGAGTGGCCTTAGCATATCATTAGCATATTATGCTTTGATTGGTTGAACAGCCCACCACACATGTAACATATTAGGCTTTTATTATATAGGATTATCAGTATGCGCCTTCTGGTTTCCTCTGAAAAACTGTGTGAGAGCTCTATGACAGGGATGTTCCCTCACCAAAATATTTTTTCTTCATCATTTGCTAGTACGCATTGGTGATTCCCAAAGAAGAGCCCTTGCCAGGAAAGCTGCTCCCATTTCAGCTACTTGGCATGGAGCATCTTGTCATCATCAGCCACAATGCGATTATAGTTTAAAAATGCAAATGGGATTCTGGGATGAATCAACTGAAGGATAAAATTCTTATGAAAAAGGAACGCTATGTAAAATCCTAATTAGGGAGCATCTATAACACAGGTTTCAGTTCAACCTTTCTTAAACTGAGCTTATTGCCACCAAAGTAAGAAGGTGATTCAAAATTCAACAGATAATTATAGAGCTCCCAGTATGTGCCAAGTATTATTCTAAATGCTTAGGGTGCCAGCAGACATTTTTATAACAAGGTTGCATTGTAGGTTAGAATAAACATCCAAAAAGTTGTTGGGAACGGAGCTTAGCTTAATGGTAAGGACAAGAATAGAGCACTTTGGAGAATGCTCTTTTATAGTCACCTAGGAAGGATTTAACTGAAACTATTTTTTTTCTAGAGCTTAATAAATATAAAAAGTGGGCCACATAATTTTTTAATTCATATGGTAAGGGAAAGACTTAACAATAGAAAATCTGTAATTAAGTATCTTCAATTCTGGTTTCAGAGAGGTAAATTTTTTAAACCTGAGTTTTTTGCTCTAATTCTTTCGCACTACAATAAATTTGAAATTACAAAGACCACTGAGTCAGTATAAGCTTGAGAGGCATGTACTAAAATTACCTTGGGAAATAGCAATTTTATTGTATCTTCTATCTGGATCAATTCAAAAAAACTTTAAAAAATAATAATTTTCCAGTTGTTTTCTTCCTTTCAGTATAACTTACCTCCTTATCAAAGAGGACTGAACACTTTCTGTACTTTTGTCTTATTGGTCTAGCAAGAATCATGGTCCGTCCCAGAGGTTTCCACCAGTTCTTTAGAGAATTTAAGTAATTTAATTCAGAGTGAGTATGTGAACATGTCTAGGGCTTCATGGATCTTTCACGGTTTTTCTGGATTGGATTTAAAATGTGCATGACCTGAGTTAGTAGAGAGGTAACTACCTATTTCAAACAGGCACAAAGTCACAGTTGCCACCATGAGATGGTTCCCCTGCTCTGGTTAGCTGACAAGAGAAAAGTTACCAGAGACCATACTACACGCAATGTGAAATTTCTATCGGTTACAACCAATTTGCAAATAGCCGCAAAATAAGCAAAAGGATCATGTTGTCTATCTGTATACCTTTTTGTGTCACCACATTGAGCAGTCTCTGTAAGGAAGGTGGTCTGCAGGGATTCTTTAAGCCTGAACAATAAAAGGGCAATGAGGATATTATCCAGTCAGGATCAGATCATAGTGCTCAGCACCAGCATCTGAATGGTACCTCTGGTTTCCCCAAACAGAAATTACTGGTTTCATGTGAACAGTTTTCCCATGTAATAGTATACAGATGGTTTTGTTTGTCCCGTATTGATTTAAATAGGCAGTTGGTGTTATTAACTACTTATTCCATAGAAACCACTGTATCTCTGTCATTTCCCAAATAACTAAATCAAAATAAAGAGAACTCTTTTCTTAAATAAAGTAAACAAGGTCTTACTGGGTACTGTCTGCATTGAGAACTCAGCTTAAAATTGGTAATAATATAATATAGTAGGGGTTCTTTACTACTAGACACATTTGTTTTCTAGCACACTGTCTTCTTTTGTCAGAAAAAAAAATGTGCTTTTTTAGGATCATTCCCAACAGCAGCAGTAAAGAGGCATCTGCGATATCATTTCCCTCTCGATTCAGATTTGGCTGATGTGCCATAGCAGACAGCACCAGGAGACTAGCTGTGTACATTCATAGGATATGCCTCCCTTTTTGTGCCATTAAGCATTATGCTAGCAGTTTGAATCTACATTATTTTATAGACAGTCCCCGGGTACCATGCTCAGCTACAGTGTTCTTCCCAGAGAGAGGAAAAGAGGGTTCATGATTATGATATATGGAAAATTGTGAATGGTTGTACTGGTAGTTTGGGTTGAATTATAGAAGCATCCTTTCTAGGATAGTGTGTTCGAATGAAGTAACTACTATAATGGACAGTAAGGTGCTGTTTTTGTGTCTTCAGAATGTGTGAGAGAGAAACATTGATCTGAATTATGTGTATGTTTTCAAATAGCTTTACTTTGCAGAATCAAAATAGTGACAGAATTAGATAGCTGTGGCTCTAGTCTGCTTTTTGCAGTTTGTTGACTAGCTTTCATGAAATGTTTTCAAGTGCTATTGGAAATTTTGAGGACTTGAACAAAAACTTCTCATTAAATTTTATACATCTTTGATTCCTTTATTTCTCCCATTGATCAAATAAACAACTAACATTGTGCCTAAGAACTGACATTTTCTTTTCAAATATTAAAGGGATCGAAACCAGTTTGGCTCAGTGGATGGAGTATAGCCTGTGGACTGAGAGGTCCCAGGTTCGATTCCGGTCAAGGTCATGTATGTTGGTTGTGGGCACATCCCCAGTGGGGGGCATGCACGAGGCAGCTGATCGATGTCTCTCTCTCATCGATGTTTCTAACTCTCTGTAAAAAAATCAATAAAAAATATTTTTTAAAAAATATTACAGAGGCTTGCAAATAGCTTTTTAAAAATTTTTATGTTTATTGTTGAGACTATGACAGCTGTCCTCCTTTTTCCTCTCATTGCCCTCCACCCTCACCTGGCTCTTGCCCCACCCCAGGCCTTCACCACATTATTGTCTGTGTCCATGGATTATACATACATACATATAACTTAT
The DNA here is from genome assembly GCA_004026805.1 of Lasiurus borealis. Classification (NCBI taxonomy): domain Eukaryota; kingdom Metazoa; phylum Chordata; class Mammalia; order Chiroptera; family Vespertilionidae; genus Lasiurus; species Lasiurus borealis. Next base: position 21,296 of record PVJN01022233.1, on the reverse strand, counting down.
TTGGTTATTCTCTGCTTGCCTCTCCCCCTTTTTTAATATCTGTCTTCCCATAGTGGAAAGAGAAGTGCTTTAGCAAACTGGGTTCAAATTCCATTTTATCCATTTCCAGAAATTATTTTATATCACAAACAATTTATTTGTCTTTTTGAACTTAAGATTTTCTGTCTTTAATACCTACATGGTGGCATTAACATGGGAAATAATTATGATGTAAATCTCCTAGATTGTAGTAGGAGGCACAATCAGGTTTCTCCTTCAAGGTATCATATGCTATCGTATGTTTAAATCATTTGAATCTTTTTATCTTGTTGAATGAGAGAGTTATGGGGTCATAATTACCTGGTCAAGGCATTGTTAAATATTCCTCCTGGTGTTCATCTTGCAAAAAAAGAAAAACACAACTGGTTCCTTGAACATATTAGTGATGTGATGATTTTATTTCTTTGAGAAAGGCATCATTCTGCTTTTCTTAATATTGTTGCCTCAGGGGGCTTTACTGTGTGTGTGCGTGCGTGTGTGTGTGTGTTTCTCATTCCCAGGGTTAGTGGTAGTTAACTATGTGATAACACATTACTATAGTCTTAAATTCTTAAATCAACTGCTTACAGCATGAAATTTAAATTTAAAACACTATTCGTGGTGACATGCTATAGAAATAAATCTGTATTGATGAGCATGTCATATCCATTCTTCATCAAGTTATATATCTTGTTAAAAAATAGTTGTTCATTTACTTATGAAGAACCTTAAATTTTATTTAAAATATAGGATTTAGTCTCATTACAAAAACAGAGGTATGAAGGTATCTTTACAGTGGCGTTCATAATACTGCTTACCTGTCATTTGTATTGCTTATTTATTAAATGATATGATACAAATAAAACACTAAGAACCATGCCTGGCACATTGTAAGCATTCAATAACTGTTTGCTAGAAATAGTAATGATAACAATAGTAGCTGTAGTGGCCACTAAATATCTTGCAGTACTGATTTACCCATGGCTAAGGATGAGCAAATAGAAAAGAATCTTGAGCTTATTCTTTTTTTTTTTTTTTTAGAACAGAGTAGCAATATTTTGTAAATTTGTAACTCAGAGATTGGAAAATATTTATGAGCAATCTTGAATATGCTTGTGAGATTTTGAACATTATTTTGCCTGTATATTTCATGGGTTTTATATACACAGTTCACATCTCCTGTGTTTATGTGGCTTAACCTCTTTACTCTGAAACTTCACCATTTCCCAGTACATTTCCCTCTTAGCAAAATAAGAGTGAATTGAAATAATTATGAGTCTTTTAAGAAATCAAACAGTTTGCTCAATTGAGAAACAAAATGGCATATACAAAGGTAGCAATGAAGGCTGTGTCATATTGCTATAATTTTTCAAATTATAATATACTGGATTGATATGTATTTGAACCTCCTTGAACCTCAACACAGAAATAAAATAAGAGGTACAATCTTTTGGTGCTAACCAGTAGGTTTAGAGAAACCCAAATGATATCTATTCATGTTGTGTAGTCTCTTGATCCAGCACAATGCAGTGATAATCCATGAGGTATGAATTATTAAATGAGTCGTCTCTATTTGTATTTGGTATGTTATCAACTGTAGCACATATTTCACTGAATATGGATTTCCGTTAAGGAAGAGGAATGCATAGATCAAAAGAAGCTCATTCTCCTTAAATTGCAATTTTTATCTCTAAAAATTCTTAATGTTATATATTTGATAGCAGAAAAGTAGCCATTTAGATAAAAGATTAATAACTAGAAAAGAAAGATTAATTGAATTAATGTCAATTTCTTTAATAAACTACATAAAATGTTTAAAATAAGGAAGAACAACCAAATATAATATATTTTAACACCAACTTTTACTCATTGTACTTTTCTAGTTAACATTTGGACAATTGTAAAGTGAATCAGGAAATTAAACCCTTAATTTTTCAAATAGCAAATATGTTCAAAACCAATTTTCTACCATTTTAAAATCAAATGCATTAATAAGTTGTAACTCTCTTCATATAAGCATCTAAAATGATGCCTTTTAACTGTGACATACTAAAAATATTGCTCATGATGATTGGTTTTATAAATAGGATTGAAGAGTCTCAGAAAATTTTAGACTACCTAAGTTCTACAATTAGCCCCTTCATGAACCTGGCACATAGTGTGTGGCAGGCAACTTCACCTGTCATATAGCCTATGCTCTGACTAGTTATTATTTCTTACTGACTAGCAGCAATTTAATTTCAATTTTGTCTTTCTTTCTTTAATAGTCTGATACATACTTCTGCATGTCAATGCGTTTGCCAATGGATGAGGAAGCCTTCGTGAGTAAGTAATAATTGGATGGGGTAGTGGTTGGCAGTTGAAGGGAGGGAAAACCCTTTGAAATCAGTGAAAGGTCCTCTTTGATGGTTATGAGTGTATTAATCTTTTACTGTCAGTTTCTAAAATGCATTTATCATGCCTAATGTGGAAACCAACTAGTGAGAGCCACTGAGAGATAGTATTACAAACTGTATCTGGAGAGATGCGTGAGTAATAGTAGTTAAGCAGTTGCATGCAGATGTCAGTGGCTGCCAATACCATGTGGTCCCATTTGTATTGTATTGACTTTCTGTCTGTGGCTGGATGCTTAATTCTGCTTCACTCAACAGACTGTTTATTTACTTGCTGGGTCATGCTGTAAATCGAATGCACTTAGAATCAACATTGGAGGAGGTAATATTTTACCTGTTAGACAGGTAAATGGATAGGAAGGAAGGAATGAGAGACTGAAAGAGAAGGAGGGATGGTGGGAAGACGGAAGCAATGTTGTTCTTGTTGTCTATATTGCAGAATAAGAGGACTTGTAAATGACAAGCCCTTCCCTAACTGGAACTTCAAACCAGATAAGAAAATGACAGAGCGCCATCTGTTTTCATCTAGGTTTTTTTTTTTAAATTTAGACTGCCTTATGGCAGACTCTTAACTGTTTAGGGAAGAAGGTGTGATTGGCAAATTATTCATGGATTTGCTTTTTCCTCTTACTTCACTTTTCTGGTTTGAAGTGTCGTTTTTGGAGAAAAAAATGATGATAATGAGAGTTGTACTTCGGTCTCTTGAAACTAATATTCAAGTGGGCTGTCTGAAGCAGCCATTATTTGGATTGTAAAATGTGTACAGTAGCCTGGGAGCCAGCTGAGGACGAATTTCCATGAGGTGCTCCCCATGGGAATATGCACTGTAGACCTGTAAAGCCAGAGCAATGTGCTTTTATTTTTCCCCCACATACTTTGGTGATAATCACAACAGAAAATACATCTATAACAAACTCTCTAAATAGAATATCTTCCATGGTTAATAGCTTAAAGATGAAAATCAGACCTTGGAAAGTTGAAGGAAATTGACCATTGCCTGATTGTTGTTACTCTGTACAATAATTAAACATCACCAAGAAAAAATTAGGACAGTGTTCCCAGATCCTGAACTTTAACTCTAGAGACAGAAAAGTAATTTAGATTCCTAATTGTAGAATGCTGAACAACACCAAATGTGATTTAGGTTTAAATAATTAAAATGTCAGCATTTAAAAAAGCTTCTCAATTTCATAGCCAAATATTGGACAGTTTAGAAGAAAATAATAACCTATAATAATAAAAATGTAATATGCTAATTAGAACTGGCATCTGAATGACCTCCTGGATGTGCTTTCAAATGACCTTCCAGACGAAGTAGCGAATGAGAGGGCTGGGGCAGCTGTCACAGGCTGTGAGGGCCAAGTCCCTTGCACGAATTTCATTCATTGGGCCTCTAGTTACTCATAAAAGGAATTTTACATGAAGGTATTTTCTTTACTAATTTTATGTTTTCCCTGTGAAAGTTCAGAGATAGTCTTGTTTCCTCCTGTTTCATACTTGCTTTGAACGAAGGCTACTCTGCACATCTGTGTTAACATGAAGGTCATGTTTCACCACAGGACTTCAGGTCTCACATTAATACTGGTTACTGGTTTGTTTCTGGAGGTTAGTGGCAGTATATGATTTCAGAGTTGGGGACTATAAGGACTATAAATATATACCCTGAAATGTGCTACTGCTCTCTTAATATAAATGTGTTTGCTTTTACATAATTTAAAGTTGAAAAGTACAAGTGAATATATTCAGTCAAGAAAAATATTCATGGGAGACACATAAAGGGCTATAGTAGAACCAGAGTACTAAATATTCCTGCATTTTCATAGACAACTCTCCTCTAAGATTAAACTGTTCCCAGTTCTAAGGTCCTTAAAGGATTTTATACAATTAATAAAGTAATTTTAGTATTTCTTCTCTTTATGGCTGAGAGGATTGTGTGAATATCAAAGATTTTGTCTCTTTTCTAACATAGTAGTTTCATTTTCAATGTAAGTCTTTTAGTGTACTACCTCTAGGTGATTTCTGATTACCATTATTTGCATAATCCAGCATCCACAGCAATTTATGTGTAGGCACCTAAAATAGAAAACAAAAGAGAAGTACCACAAATTATTTATATAAGAAAATATTATATATGTTATTGCATTAATTCTTTAGATGACCCTCAAGTTAGTCCCATTTTAGAGTTAGAGAAACAGAGACAGGAACATCAGTGTTCTTGATTTAGTTGGGTGTTAGAACAATAGTTTGTATGGAATCTGTGTTCATATAATCAGCCCACGACTAGCCATGGTTTACTGATAGCCTGCCAGACACTGTGTTTTTAAGCCATTTTACTAAAGAGGAAACCAAGTCAGAGAAGTTAAGGAACATGCCCAAGCTTTTTGCTAGCTTTCCTACGTGTATGCCATTTAAATCCTAACAGGTTTGAGTGCGAGGATAGTGGTACAGGAAAGAAAGAAAAGAAGTTATCAATTGGGTAAATGGAACTGAAACACAGTAATAGCACATCTCTGTCTTCCTCACATCAGATACAATTATTCTTTCATTCCCTTACTTTCACTCCCTACTGGGAACACTATGGTCAATTTTGCCCACAAGTAAGTAAACCTCATGAAAGAATAAGAACCATCTTATGAAATAAAACCCAATACACATGAAATTTTAAAGATTTGCAAAAGGAAAAGAGCTTGTATGTTTAGATTGTATACTGGGAGAGTGATCATACATAACTTTCCCAGACTCCCAAAGTGAAAGTTCAGTAGTGGTAACCAAGGCTTTTTCATGAATGAAGCCTTTTTTGTGGGTTGTCCTAAATTCTAGGTTGCAGGGTACCTTATTCATTGGAAATGAAGACTTGTAAAGACCTATAATACTTGGTTTATTCATTTCTTACGTCACTTTTATTACTTTATACCTTCTGCTTTTATTATCTATGCCTTTAAAATGTTTGAATGCCAGCAGGACATGTGCCACAGGGTGTGTAGGGACTCAGTAATTGTTTGCATAATACATGAGTGAACACTGAACAAGTGCTTTGTTTGGCCATTTCTAAGACAACATATCGAATAGTAGCCAATTTACCTTTTTGCCTTAAATTATATTCTTGTTTGAATGTAGGGAAATATGTGTTTTTTAAGAAAAGTAAGTACTCATAAATTATGCTGTGTGCCAGTTAACGGGGATGTGAGGTGTGACACAAATTCAAGGAAACTCAAGCCTGACAGAATTCTGGAAGGCATGACTACACATGTCAGGGCATAGGAAAAGGACTTTCTCCTTTTGCTTTTCAGATTTCTGGGTGGGGGGGGGGATCATAAAAGGAAGAATATAATTCAGATTGTTTATTAAGAGGGTGTTAAAGCCTTGGCCAGTTTGGCTTAGTGGATAGAGCATTGGCCTGCGGATGGAAGGGTCCCACGTTCGATTCTGGTCAAGAGCAAATGTCTTGGTTGCAGGTTCGATCCCTCTGTAGTGCATGCAGGAGGCAGCCGATCAATGATTCTCTCTCATCATTGATGTTTCTATCTCTTTCTTCTTCTACATTCCTCTCTGAAATCAATAAAAATAAAATTTAAAAAAAGGTGTTAAAAACCAAAGTTGCATTTGAAAAAAAAATCATAAATTGGGACTTATGCTTGTGTGACTAATTAGATAATTCATTTTAGATAAACATACTTCTTAATTTTGAGAAAACATCACAATTGCCATGGAACTTATATGTGCCTATGTCTGTCATATTTACATATGAGCATACACAACACTTGATATGTTCATTTACTTGTGTTGAATTATTAAGTGTGAATTAAAGTGGGTGTTTGAGGACATACCAGAATGAAGATAAGTATAATTTGTATACTTTGAACAAAACCATTGCTCTCCCTGGAGCATTGCTTTTGTTTATTGTTTTACTAAGAAATCCCAGAATCGGGATGGGTGAAGGTCTGATAAAATCTGCATTTGACCACTGAACTGTGAGGCTGTCTAAAAGGTGTTTTACAGACACTCAGAGGAATTGGCTCTGACAGCAGCCCATTCAGCCAAGAAATTTGACTGTCATCGTCATCCCCTTGCTTTCCTTCACATGGGTGACCAGTAAATAAATGTGTCTTTTCCTTAGTGAATGATGGCAGGTCCCTATCTATCAAAATGCACTATACAAATGAGATAGAAGCCATGGAATTTAGAAACAGATGACATTAATCTAATGATTCATTGCTTTTTGTTTTCTTGGGCTTCTCTCTTGAATGTAGAACAATTTCTATTGCAGAATTGCGGAGTTACACTTGACTATTTCCAAATGTGGCCTTCCTTAAAGCACATGTTAAGGTGATGCCGAGATACTTCAAACTTGCAGGAGCAACCTAAGTTTGATCATGTTCGTGAGATGATACATAGTGTGACTATAAGATCAAGGTCTGGTACAATTATGATGCTCATATATCCGCATTTTATGGCTTTGACAGCAGTAAATTAAAAGTGTGTGTGGGTGTGTGTGTGTGTGTGTGTGTGTAAGTCCCCATCCTCATGCAATCACCCTGTCACCTTTTTGCTTCCACCTAGGATTTTCCTCAGAATGAATAATGTAGTCTCTGTCTCCCACCTGACCATTGCATATCTTCTCGCAGGCACCCTAGGAAGCTGTACTGGTTCCGTAGTGAAAGCTACATGGAGAGAGCTGAGATAGCACAAATAAGATAGCACAAATAGACTTATCTTGGTGATGATTTTACAATATATAGAAATATCAAATAATTATGTTATACAACTAAAACAATTATAATGTTATATGTCAATTATATCCATATATCCTATATAATAAGAGAGGAATATGCTAATTATCCATTATACACTGAGGCATAAGGACCAACTCCAAAAAGACCTAAACATAGATCTGCAGGAGGTTGGGGCAGCGAACTACAAGTGGGCAGCAGAGAGCTACAGGAGGGGGCAGGGCAGCGAACTATGAGAGGGGGCAGGGGAAGCTACAGGAGAGGGGGGGCAGCAGGCAGAGAGCTACAGGAGGGTGGTAGCAACCTACTGGCACACAGATTTGTGTGCAAGGCTACTAATACACACACATGCACACAAATACACACACAGCATGTGGACGTAGTTGGTGTTTTTTTTTAAATATATTTTATTGATTTTTCAGAGAGAGGAAGGGAGAGGGATATAAAGTCAGAAACATCGATGAGAGAGAGACATCAATCAGCCGCCTCCTGCACACCCCACACTGGAGATGTGCCCAAAAGCAAGGTACATGCCCCCGACCAGAATCGAACCCGGGACCCTTCAGTCCGCAGGCTGACGCTCTATCCACTGAGCCAAACCGGTCTCGGCTGTAGTTGTTTTAATGCAGTAACAGCAAAATGCCAACATCATCCTACCCCCAGTAAAATGGTCAGTTCAATTCAGAAAGCCGGGTTTGAATTGGAATTGCTGCGTAAATGTCCTTCAGTGGCAAGGGTTTGTGTTGCTTTGACAGTCATGCTAAAGTAGCCGATTCAGCTATTTCATGGGTGGAAGGGGGCAACTTCTCTAAAGATCAGAGAAAATTTCATGGGAGAGATAGGCAAGGTTTGATCTGGATCAGAGAAGGTCAGCAGAGGGGAGGAGAATATTCCAGCAGCTAATGGTAATGAGTAATGAAGGAGCAAGCCAGACGTAAGTGTGAGCCTCATTCCTTGCTAGCTGCGTGGACAAGTTACTGGGCCTCTCTCTCCTCAGGCTCATTTGTGGGAGGGAAAAGAGATCTGCTCCTGTTGTCGTTGGGAGAAGTAAATGAGCTGGCGTAGGGTAAGCCCTCAGTAAATGTTAGTGATTCTGGCTGTTAAGTGAGATGGGCTGCCTGATGTGAGTGCCGACATGGCAGCGGTCATGTTAGAAACGTGGTGGGCTAGCAGACTGGTGCAATATCATGCCTGACTGGAAATGCAAGAGGGAGGATATGCAAGAGGGAGGATATGGATTCAGTTCTGGAGAAAAGTAATAGGGGACTATTATAGGAGTGACATCACAAAAACTGAGCTTAATAGAGCTTCTGCTGTTTCATCTTGCATAGCCTGGCTGACACTGTATTTATTGATTATTTCCTTGGTTCTGGCATATGTCAAGAAGTTCAGTTTTAAAAGGTATATCATCCTAAAGTTTTATTCTTTTTGTGCTAAAATTCCCTTTTTAAAATTAGGAGTTCTATTTTATTCTTTATTATTATTTTTAATCATTATTGTTGAAAGGGTTAATTCCTTTCCCCCCCATTAACTTCTTCCAGCCCACATTTGTCCCCTCTCCCACATGGGTTAAAATTCCTTTATTTGGAAGTAAGCAGTATTTTATTTCATTTTTAATTTGTGTTCAATTTATAGACTTGCTCAGGTATCTTATTTCTTGGATAATTTGGCAACAGTAGCTTAAAGTCCTTGTAAACCACATTAAGGATGCTTTCTGAATTGTGTATTATTGTCCATGCTGGTGAGAGTTAATGACAATTTCTCTATTAAATTTTCTGATTAAAATGTTCAAGCAAAAAGTCTTTCTGCTTGTGTAGAATTGCTTTATGGGCACACAGGGAGCTGGTAGAAGATGATATAATCTGCCATTGCTGTGGGTTTTTAACATGCTGCCTAGTGGGCAGTATTGCTGTGAGCTTTACATTTTTCTGAACCTTTTGGCTCAACTGCAAGATGACACACATTAAGGCTGATCATATCCTACACTTAAGTTACAATTTAGAGCATTATTTTTAGTTCCTATGAATGGTTTTTGAAGTTTAATCTGTATTTTTTGAACTAAAGACATATTTATGTGAATGGTACTAAAATTCGGAGGCCTACTTTGTAATTATTTTTTATTATGACAATTTCTTTACATTATTGTTTCTTAAACCTTATACCTCTCTATTCTCTCAATACTGAAACAACTCTAAAGGATTAACTAACTTTGGCCTTCAGAAACATTTTTATATATTTCTTTTGAAAGAAACCTTGTTTTTACTATTTGTTCTATGCACATAAAAGAGCAAGGCAGTAATGGTTAACTAAGATGAATTAATTGAATTCTTAGTATGCTCACACTATACAGAATATTCAGGCATTAAAAATGTTGATTGTAGTTAGAGTCCCCTGTTATTCGTCTTTGAAAATTTTCAAAGATACACTTGCCTATAATGACCTCGGGAGATTTGAATGAAATATTGATGAAGGAAGGGGCAAGGCTGATCTAGTTTTGACACTGGGCACCTGTATTTTTAACAAGGTACTACTGATGCACAAAACCAAGGGAAAAGTACTATTGATGGAAATTGTTTACTAACATGGATGAGTATCCACAGTATGCAAAATAAACTTTTTATTGTGTATAATATGTTGCCCACTTAGAGGAAAAAAGAAATAGAGTTAAAAATTCTTCTCTAATGACATATCACACAGCAATTCTTGTTATCTCCAATGACATATCACACAGCAATTCTTGAAGGCCTAAGTTCTGGAGATCCAAACTTGCATCTGCAAATCAGTTCTTTTTTATTCCATAGGTTAATTATCAAAGCTTATATATAGTATTCCCCTACTGCGTACCTTTGGCTAAAGGGGATGTTCCACATTATCAACGGTAATTTAGAATTGGTTCTATGTACATGCCTATATCCTTAATTGCTCATTCATCCATTTGGCTATCTGTGTTCTTGGAAGTCTTTCCACATCCTGGGACTGGCAGGTATGTCAAATGTTGACATGCAGAGCTGGATATCTTCTTGGAAAGGAAAAATAGAAAGCCAAGAGTTAAATGAAATTCTGTCTTAGTTCACATTCTTAGTGTATTTTATGGCCCTGATTGTAGTCTGATGTTAGCTAAAAGAGGCCATAAATCCCCAACAACCTCATACAGTTACAACAAATTTTGCTTAGAACTCCAGAAAATAGACCCAGTTATCTCCTTGCTCAATATGTCGCCCAAACACATACATTCAAGTCTTTTCATTTCAGATGGCATTATCCTTTGAGAAATCTGTCAACCTGTGCACTGTGTGTCATCATATTTCCTTTAATTAATATGCATGAGGCACTATTTCTGGAGTTTTAGTCCTTCAGGAGAATTTGGGTCCCAGGACTTAGTCACACTTACTTGCCTATAAAATTTCTCCTGATCTTCTGTCTCAGGCCATCTGAACTGTGAACAGCCATTGAGACTGAAGTAAGCCTCTATCATCTTATTATTGTGTTAGGAGAGTCGGAGGCACATTTAATCTTATCAGATGTAGCATTCCCTTGCATGCGCACAAGACTGGTTTATGTCTGTTTGTCTCCATCCCCAGGCTGCCTTTGTTTATTCTGCCTGTCAGAGTCACACACTTAAGTGCAGTTGTCTTCATTATTAGCCTCCAGTGCTCTTCCCCTTGGATCCTTTATTTCTTTGGTGTATGATGGGAGAAAAAGAAAAAAGAGGAAATTTCTTATAATATGTGCTTTTAAAATATCTTTCCATATTCTGTCTTGTGTAGTGTTGAAAACACCAGCCTACTCAGTAGTCCTCACTCTTGTTGATAAGGGATGGGATCTGGATTTGCACAGCCAGGCATATACATAGGAATGGAGAAACCCAGGAAATGAACCTGTCAGCCAGTCTTTTCCCAGTTGACCCCTTCAATGAAATCGTCCCAGTCCTACTTTATTTTATGTATCTACTGTTTGTTTTAGATTTACATTTTGATATGACATTCTTTTTGCTGGAGGTCCTTTTCGATTGCAATAGTATTTTGAGCTGTAATGATGCAAATATGTCAATATACTCTTCCTTTAGGATATGAAAAAGTTGATTGGGTGCCTGTTTTCACTCTGTACTAATAATTTACTTAGCACTTAAATTAGATCTTGAGTTTTTGAAAGAATGTATAAGTTAGTGAGAGTGTTTGTAACAGGGAACTCTGAGGAATTTTCTTTTACTACCACTTAAAGGTATCGATCTGTTTCTGTGGGGAAAGAAGAAATATCCTCTGCTCTCAGTGATCTAATAATTAAATAGACATGAGATGATTAACAAGAGAAAATGACCATATTTAATTACATACGTAGAATCAGAGACCTTATATACGTGAGAGGTTCATAGACAGAAAAGAAATATGGGTATACAAGACATTCTGAGCTAGGGATAAGGTAATGAAGCTTGGGGTTTCAGAAGGTAATTTCAGGGAAACCACATGTTCAGCAGTTATTAGTTTGACCTGCCATATACAAAGGTAAAAAGTCATTTATGGTGATGATACTCATCATGGGCCAGGTTTCTAATTTAAATTGATCTAGACAGTTAAGGGAGGGGGGCAGAAATTTCTTTGAGTCTATAGGGTCCAGTTGCCTTTAGCTCAAAGTAATCCCTCAATGTACCACTGAGGCACAACCTATATAATAAAAGGGTGATATACAAATCACCAAACTGTGAAACAGCTGGCCGCTATGACGCGCACTGACCACCGGGGGAAGACACTCTATTCAGGAGCTGCCCCCAGCCCACAGGCCCTGATTGCCTGATGGCGAACAGGGAATTGGGGGTGCGTGGGTGGGGAGGGGCAGGGCCGGCTGCTGGCAGCCTAGAAAGATGGCCCTGATCGAAGGCCAGGCCTAGGGACTGTTCCCTGTGCACGAATTTCGTGCACCGGGCCTTTAATGCCAAAATAAAAAGACATAGACAAAAAGCCCACCTCAGGACTTTTTCTGTTTTCCTTCTGCCAGGGATGATCATGAGAGGATTATGGGAGAGAGCAAGCGGAGCCTGCCCTCAGCTTGAGAGTTTGTGGAGATAGAATCCCTCTTCTTCTTTCTATTTCTCTTGCTAACAAACTAAGGCTTGGTAACAATATGACTTTCTATGGTTTGTGAACTGTTGTAACTGCCAATTGATTCTTTCTTTCCAAATATCTTCTTTAATCTCCTAGGCTTACTGTGTGCTTTTGTAATAGAAAACAAAGCCTCAGGTTATATGAAGTCCATTTTCCAGCCTTCTCCTGTTAGTTTTTTAAATGGTGGTCTAAAAATCTCACATTGTGTGGTTGTTTTTTTGTTTTTTTTTTAGACTTTAAATTCTTCTTTCCAGCAAAATCAATGAAAAGCTTTTTATTTTCCCTGAAAGTTGTAAGTCAAGATGTCTCCTAGTAGGTAGCCTGTGTTTTCTGATCAACCACACTTTTCAAGTCATGGTGTTATAGTATAGAACATCTTTTATTTTATAAATATGCATGTCTCAGCTACATATTTAAGTGGCAAAGAATGCTTTAATAATTTTATCAACCAGACAAAAAGAGCTAAAAGATACAGTTTTATACAAATTAGAGAATTAAGATCATTTGATTCTCAGGCTATATTTAGCATTTTTCTGTGTAAAGATGAGTTGTAAACTGCCCCATAAGACAGCAGTTTGAATGCAGACTAAAGGAGATGAGCCAAACCCAAACCAGGAAAGAGAGCTTGTGCTCAATATGGATCATCCATAATAGTACACTTAGCTTTGATTTCTTTCTTTGCTTTTCCTCTGAACTGATTTTTGTTTATTTTAATGTCTTTCAACCACTGTTATTAGGAGAAAAAGAGAAAGGACATTGAGTAAGTTTCAGTATCCCTTTAACAAGTGCATAGCACTCATCCTGGACAGTCATTTATGTATTTTTATAAAGACATATTTCCACTTTTCTAGTAAATTGTTTCTCCAGATCATATCCTAGTGACTTCTATAATTTCAAGATGGTAATAAGCTTGTACTGCATTATGAATCCTTTTGCTCATGTTTGACCCCTCACTGTGGTTTCTGTTTCATGTTGTGAGGTGCTGTGTATTTTATAGCATTCAGTATTCTGCTGATATCTGGATGAAATATACTGTAAATCCATAGCCAGGAGCTTTCATTTATGCCCACATAATGCTCTCTTCACTTTAAAAGGGGCCTTCCATTTAAAAGTGTATGTGGGTATATATGTAGTTTCAGTCTGCTAACTCATTATTTTTGTTTTGTTAGGTAATAATTTACTATTGTACTAAATTTAAATTCACACTGTGCTCGTCTTAAGGAATAAGACAATTTATATGGTGAGGGCATTCTATCCTAAGAGCATCAAAACATCTTTGTTATATAGCTGTTTGAACCGTTGAATAGTCTCTTGTGACATTTGTACAAGGAAGTGTAACTTGCATTCATATTCATGTATCGTTTTCTCTTAACAGTTGACTTCAAACCACGGGCCAGCATGGATACTGTCCATCATATGTTACTTTTTGGATGCAACATGCCTTCGTCCACTGGAAGTTACTGGTAAGGAATAATGTGCTCATAGTAGAAAGGGGTGTTGAAAATGTGTGTTTTTAATAAGTACAAAGTGCATCTGTGCAAGTATTCTACAATTGATTAACAAATAGGCAGAATATTTTCTTCTTTAAAAAAGAACTTTGTTCTTTTGCATCAAGTCGTGCTCATGTTTTGCTTATCACAATTATTTCCTCTGCTCTGGAGCACAGCAGTCGGTCTTTGACATAGACTTAATAAAGATATGTCTGTTGTCACAGAGAGTGTGTGTGTCAGGATGCATGCAGCTTGTAAAGAAAGACTAAAAAATTAGATAATGGATACTCTGGTGTTTATTTTTATTTTTACATTCATGAATACAGCACCCTGGCTGTATTCATTGAGCACTTTTTTATTCCAGACACTAGACAAGGTGATCTGTGTACACCATTTCATTTTACCCCCCATCTCTGCAAAGCAGGTATTATTACCCTCCCTGTATAGACAAGGAGCTGGAAGCTCAGAGATTCAGCAACCTGCTCAAGGTAACACAGCCAGTTAGTGTCAGACTAGGATTGAACCTTAGGTTGTCTGTTTCCAATTCCAGTTACTTTTGTTTCACCACACTGTGTCTTATTTATTAAAGTAACTGTTACAGTTTTAGAATTTATTTTAATCACTGTGGTGGGCCTTAATACCATGTCATGAACAATCAATACACATCTATTAAATGCTTGTTATATGTCAGAATGGCAGCAGATGCTGTGGGAAGTTCTAAGATAAATAGATATGTTTTCTACCCCTGGAAGCTTACAGCATAATTCTGGCTTGAGATCTTCCCTTTCATTTTGTTCTTTGGTGGTAAGAAGATCAGTGAACTTTGAAAATGGCTGTGCATTTTAAGCCTTGCACTTAGCACTAATAGTCAGAATCCTGTTACATATTTAAGAGTGCAGAATGACTAGTGTGTCTTCCTTTGCATTGGGAAGGGGTCTGTTTTGTGGTCCTGTTGCTGCATGATCACTTAGGTTGATAGACCCTTCTCTGTGCATCCTAGTATGCATTTGGCTGATTCCAGGCATGCAGCAACTGCTTTCTGGTCAATTTTATAATAAACAATTGTTATATGTATTTGGAACTATGAAAAGCACAGGGAAATTAGTGGAAATCTCCATGGATCAAGTCACATCAAAGCATTTGTTAATAGGCTTGAGTATTCAATGAAAGGGGCATATCACATAGGAACCTCTCTCACGTGATTGAATTTATGCAAAAATGGAGTCAGCAAATCACAGTTAATATCCTTTGATATCACTATTCCAGTTTTTTCTCTCCAGTAGATTTTTGTAAATAGGACGTTGGAATTAAAAGATTATTCTCTGACAGCATTTCTGAATCTGATTTAACCAATTGCATCCTTTGGTTTTTATGTGTTTTAAAATAATTTTTCTGAAATTAGCAAAATTTACCTTTGGATTAAAATGGTTAAAAATAGTTAGAAGGGATGTGAACCTAAAAAAAATCTGCTTTAGCTTTACCCTGATTGAAGAAAATGAGTGAAAAAGTAAAATGTCACTTACATATTATTATAGTTCTAATTATTAAGGAAAAATATATAAAATAAACTAGCTTAGTGTTCTAGCTCAGTGTTCTCATGTTAAGGGAATATCAGAGCAAACATATTATTTTAGCTATTTTAAATTATTCATTCATATTCTTTAATATACTATTTTGATACTAAGTCCATTCAAATGACTTCTAAGTTGAGGAAAGAGAACTCAAAGCAAATTGTAAATGAAAGTGAAAACAGTAATTTTGGGTAACGTAATTGCTACACACATACTATTTTGCTAAAATTATTACTGGCAAGGCAGCATAGTAGAAAGAAAGAGTAATGAACTTACTGGCTGGATTCCCTGGGCATGTTACCTGTTGCATGTGGTTTGGCCCTGGTTTTTCATTTTATCAAGATACTCTCACTAGATCATTTATCTATAAAATTCCATAGTTGTATGCTTATAAGTTGCATGCAAATGCTGAGTCAGATTGAAAGTCATCATCTTTGGGAGTTGGAGATGTGTGCAAGTGTTGAATCACCTCAAACAGGCAGTCTACTGCATTTTGCCATTGGGTTGCATCATTAAGTAATTAGAATTCTTAATGACATTATACCCATAGCATTTTAAATAGATTTAAAAAATCTGTCTGGCAGCTCATATTTCAACTCAAATCAATAGGCTTGTTATAATTGACTTTGTAACCATAAAACAAGGACAGTAATCGATGCTGTTATTCATCTCCTTTTAACCAAGCCCAAAGTGTTCATCTGACATTTAAAAGTAGGATATATATATATGTTGTCTATTCAATATGAAAACTGGGAGATATGCATTAAATAAAACTGTTCTGGTGACTGACCTCTGCAATCCAGCCTTACTCTCCATTGAAAGATGGGATAGACTCCCATCCTCCACCACTATTAGCAAAATTCATTGGTCTTGAAAGAATTAGAGCTCTCAGGACATTTTACGGGATGAACTTTTCAGTGGCTTCACAAGTATATTCTTGTTTCCCTACCCCCAATGCAGCACAGGCTCAGCCCTGGAACAGACAGCGGATGTTTTCCAGCCGCTTAGCCTCTTATCTGTCCCACCTGAATTATAATACAAGCACCAAAATCTATCACCATCTGAAGCCCTGCATTATTTATCTCAAGTATCTAACTTGTGGAATTTATCACACTCATTTTACGGATGCAAATCTAATTTTCAGTTGCTCTAAGAGACAGTACTTAAAAGATTTCCAAATTTCACATATATTTTTGGTTATTATAACTATAATGGTTTTTTGGTGCTTCAAAATGTCAAAAACTTGTTTACACTCTAGAGAAGTCTTTATGGAAAAGTAAGGATGTTTTAGTGAAAGAAGATAAAGCTAATATTAGGATATTTTAACACCAAAACATTAAGCTAGGATTTCCTCTCTTCACTGTTGGTTAGATAGGGTTTCCCTATTTTCACTTGACTGCTCTATTTTCATTGCCAGTAGGTTGGCAAATAGGTCTGTGTCTCTAATAAAGTAAAACATCTTCCCTGAAATTATGAAGTTATAATTCATCCCCTGTCTTCAAACAGCACTTTTAATATCGAGGCAAAGAGCTATTCTGATGATGTTTCACCGCTACAGTGCCCTCCTTTGCTCCTTGTAATTGCCTCTTTCTACTGTTCATTAAAATATATTTACAGTTATATTAAGTTTACATGAAAATAGTAGACACAGCATGAAGCAGTTTTCATTATGTAGTCATTTTAATTTTAAAGGTTTTTTTTTCCTCTGCACATATTCCAGTCTTTTGTGTCTCATTCCAAATTAGCAGCTCACACTGGTAATGTGTCTAGTTAATTATATGCATGTGCATTTAAATTGCACACATTGATGTGAACCTTTTAATATACTGTAGGGTGGTCCCTTTATGGTTAGAGTGGGCCTGGCGCTCAATTCCGAATTTACATATCTCTTGAGGATGCAAATCAGGACCAGCTGGTGGAAAAGCAGCAGCTCTGCTGGCCCATGTAAAGAAGGCAAGAGTGCCTGTCAGTTGCACCCCACACACCTTTCTCAGGCTTTGAAAAGAAACAATTAAAACATCTCGGGACCAATGGAAAGTAAGAGCACCAAGCTTGGAGCAAGCATAGCTATAGCATCATGACTTGGACTTTATTTGAGCTTTCAGACTTCATTCAAAGCAGAGCATTCTAAGCTCCTTAGATTTCTTGGCTGCATAGGAGCCATAGGTGAGCAGATGCCCTTTGGGGCTTTTTAGGGTCAGTAAGAAAATGAGTTGGTGAAAACGGAGTCATTTAGATAAAAAAAAAGTTTTATTACTGCTCTCCACTAAAAAAAAATAGCAAATTTAGGAAATTTTGGAAATTGAAATATTGCATTTATCTATTTTATGAAAACTTTCTCTACTTTTTTTTACTCCTATGGTAATTTTTTTTAAATGAATGGTTAACTATAAAGAATTCTAGGAGTTGGAAAGCCTGATATTTTCTTCATACAAATTGCCTTGGCATGTGGGATAATTCTGGAGTACTTTGGCTTTTTGTAGTGTGAGATCCTACAAGCTATGTACCTTTATTCTGCTGAGTAAAGCACTTAAGGCTTAAAGTAATTTATGACTGTCCACCCCAGGATTGTGTTCATAATATTCGATGATTAAAGTGAATGGGCCTCTTCTGTATCCTGCTTTGTATTTTGGCGTGATCTTCTATGCAGAGCTGAAAATATATTTAGTCATAGCAGTTAATATTTGATTTGGAAACTATTCCTAATGACGCTTATCATGACTGACTACTCTTTACAAATGAAATATGGCTCCTATAGGTTGTTTGGTCTTTTTTGAGAAGAGGAATCCCAGCTGATTAAATGAGGCTGTTTCTAGCTGTTCTAACTTGGAATCATTCTCCAACTAAAGCAGTAGTGCTTTACCACCCTATGAAGCTTTAGCTTAAATCCCTTTCCATTGCTTCTATTTATTAAACACCTGCTGTGTTTTTTTAAATGCCACTATCTCCACAGGGTTACAGATGCGGATGAAGGGAAAGAGAAAATAGCTAAAACATATACGTAAATATATATAGAGAGAAGCATGTGTGTGAAACACCCTACTTGATTACTCATTTAAATGACTCTTTTGTCGGTTGATGTTGTTAAAATTTCCTTGCCTCCCTCATGATGACAATGATCCTTTGGTTAAATATGATATTTGCTGCTTTTATGCATCTACTCTATACCCATCTGTACACTATGCAGTAAGATTCACATTGTGCCTTCTGCAATTCCCTTTTGTTTTATTCCATAACAAATTTCTAAAGTTAAATGTACATGACATTCTTGTCAGTGTAAACAGAAATAAAATAGTCTCCAAAATCTACCCTTTTCTTTGTTCTGAACACTTAAAGTGTGTCTTTGAGTATAGTAGCAGAGTTTAGATATACATTTTTCTACACTAAAATTAAGTGTATTCATTTTCTTATTTTATTTGAATATTATAATACTAGAGGCCCAGTGCACAAAATTAACCCAACCAAGATAGCTACAGCCACAGGGTGAGCAAAAGGCTTGGTGACAATGGAGAAAGCCAAGTTTCCTGTGCACCCTGGCTAGCTCAGGCCTCCGCTCAAAGCTACAAAGTTCAATTATAGAAGATAAATAAATCTCAACAAAAATAGCTACGGGGTGAGGGGGTGTCTCTCAGCCCAGCCTGAACCTTCTCCAACCTGGGATATTCCTCTCACAATCCAGGACTGCTGGTTCCCAACTGCTTGCCTGCCTACCTTCCTGATTTCCCCTAACAGCTTCTAGCCTGATCACCCACTAACCACTTCCCTGCTGGCCTGATTGATGCCTAACTGCTCCCCTGCCAGCCTGATTGCCCCTAACTGCCCTCCCCTGCAGGCCTGGGTCCCCCCAACTGCTCCTCCCTGCTGGCCATGTTGTGGTGGCCATCTTGTGTCCACATGGGTGCAGCCATCTTTAACCACATTGGGGTAGCCATCTTGTGTGTTGGAGCGATGGTTAATTTGCATATTACTCTTTTAGAGACCTGGTACATGGATGGGGGCCAGCTGATTTGCTCTGAAGGGTGTCCTAGATCAAGATGGGGGTTCCCTTGGGGTGTGGGGCAGCCTAGACAGAGGCCTGTGGTGGTTTGCAGGCCGGCCTTGCCCCCCGGTGACACAAGTGGAGGCCCTGGTATCTGAGATTTATTTATCTCTTATAATTGAAATTTTATATCTCTTATAATTGAAATTTTGGAGGCCTGGGCTGGCCAGGGTGTGCAGGAAGCTTGGCTTCCTCCATTGTCAGGGAAACCCAAGCCTCCTACTCATTCCGTAGCTGCACACATCTTGGTTGAGTTAATTTGCCTCCTCTCTCCTGATTAGCTGGTGGGCATGGCTTGAGGGTGTGGCAGAGTATGGTCAATTTGCATATTACTCTTTTATTAGATAGGATATTCATATTATATTGCATATCAGGAGAGTATAAAAGATCACTACAATACACTTGGCATCTTGTTCTAACTCCTAGTCACCAATGTTCATATTTCTTGGCTAATTTTTAGATGCCTGGACTAGAGGTATTATTAAGAGTTTCTTAGGAACTGACTAATTCCTAGTAGACTATTGTCAACTTTAAGAAAATAAAATGTCATGGATGTAACCATTTTGACAGTTTCAATAGAAACACACGTTACATAATTTTGAACTTTTTTTTGCCTCAGAAAACACAATAGTAATATTATAGCACAGTACTCTGACATCTAACATTTAACATAGAATCAAAACTTCAAAAGCAGAACATCTTTGGTTCAAATCTCAGTTCTACTACTTGATAGTTGTAATAAATATTACTCATATTATTTAATCTGTATTGGGCTGCTTCCTCTTTTGTAAAATGGGGATATTAATCCTGCCTAGTTGGGCCATTATGAAGAGCAAGGGGATGTAAATAATGTGCTTGGCACCGTGCCTGGCACATAGAAGTATTGAATAAGTGGTAGTTATTATCCTTATTCATTTATTAATAAAATATTGATTAATAAAACATTGCAATATGTGCAAGCACTTTGTTAGGCACTGAGAGTTCGGCATGGACAAAACAGACACCCTGCTCATATGGACTTTATGTGCTTCTCTAATCTCATGGAGGGTTGTGGATACTGTGTCACTGTTTATCAGGCTGCTGCTGATACATCAATGCTCTTGTTTAGCTTTCCCATTAAGTATCCTGATGCTATGTTAATGGATACCCATTGCATTGAAATTCATATAAGGTTTGTCTAAATGGGAAATTATGTTTATAAAACAGTTAATGAAATTTGAATACGTGACTCACTGGATGCAATTTTGAAAGGGAAGATATTACATCTAAGCCTTTGATTTTATGTTGTTTCTTAAAAAAACGTTCTAACTTTGGATTCATTTTCCTGTAATTCTGTTAGAGACTTAATGCATTAAAATTGGAAGAGAAGGCAGAGACTTATTAACTTGAGGCCCTAATAGGTTTTTTTTTAACTTTTTTAGGCAACAGAAGAAATGAGTTATCATTTCTGATCTTCCCTGAGTAACCTTGGATTTTAAATAGCCTTTAACAGCTACAACCAGAGAGTACTTTTTAACAGTCAATTGTGCTTTATTTGGATAATTTAAAATGACAGGCTAGCACTTTTCAGTTCTTGGCATAGTCTAAAAATATTCATGCCATCTGAATGGTTTCCCCATGGATTAGAGGTGAAAAGGTTCTATAGCAAAGGTTCGGGAATCCTGAATGGTTTTATTTTCAAATGTTAATTCTCATCATTTTTGCAGTGAATACTAGGAAACCACAAGGGAGCTATGTGAATCTTTTCACAATTAATTGGCTTAATCTGGAGGAGCATTTAGGAGAAGCTGCTGAAAGAATAAGGATCCTGGTTGATGAGGCCTGAAATTACAACAGCCATTGATCAAGGGTTGGTTACATTGCTTCCTAACCTTCAGACACTTATTAATAAGGAGAGTGCCAAGTTGGCTTGGTTCAGTGGTTGAGCGTCAACCTACAAACCAGGAGATCACGGGT
>PVJN01022232.1:0-33669 GCA_004026805.1 Lasiurus borealis | reverse complement strand
GGAGGTGGGAGGGGCAATGGGAAGATATAATATACATGTAACACATTAATAAAATAAATAAATAAATAAATAAAACTTAAATACAAAAAAAAAAAAAAAAAAGAATGTGAAGTTCTGGTCTTTTCAGCAGCTGCTGGCAAGTCCACTATTTCCCCTGCCACGTACTCCCTCTCTGAGTGACTGCTCCGTGCCTGCTCACGCTCCATCGTGTCACTGAATAAAGTAATGATGAGTAGAGTACAGGTGTGTGTTTATTAGAGAGCTTTGAATGCATAACCATCCAACAGTCCAGAGTGCATCAAACACACCCACCTAGCAGTGTAGCCCTAATTATACCTGGGTCAGTTTCACCTCTTCTCACTCTATGGAAAGCTCTTTGAGGGCAAACGTCAAATTCTCCTGCCTCTGCAATAACACCTTGCACAACCGATGAGCACATTTACCAAATATTCCTCGACTGACAGGCAGCGCCCGGGGGGTAGTAGGGCCTCTTTAGGGGTAAAACAGAGCAGATTTTGTAACTGGTGAAAAGAAAGCCCACATCTGACTGTTGAGGCTTAATCACATCTTAAAGCAAAGACAGTGGTACCTCGAGATACGAGTGCCCTAACATACGAGATTTTTGAGATACGAACTGTCGAGCGAGTTATTTTTGCTTTGAAATACGAGCAACATTTGAGATACGAGTCATCATGCAGATCGGCCGGCTGCACACAACCCCCACCAGTTTACCGCGACTCGGGCGTCTCATGGTTACAGAACGAATTAAACTCGTATCTCGAGGTACCACTGTACATCTACATCCACATCATTGCAAATGGGAGAGAGCCTTCCTTCTGTGGCCAGTCTTCCTTTTCTCATCGCTTGTTGCTGGCTCATTAGAGGAATGGCGATGCCTCGAGTCAAGCTTGGATAGCCTGAGAGCACAACACTCCTCCCTGAGTTCCAGAAAGTACCTGGACGGGCCCTGAAGTTAACTGGAGGGGCAGCCGGGGAGAAGGCAATTGAGAAGCCTCCCAGAGAGACATTGTGTGCGGATCACTGGCCCGCTATCACATAAAGGCCCCATCTGAGCCATTACGGCCTCCTGTGTCAATGTGTTTCCTCGGAGGCTGTCGTCCATAGATCACAGCTGGCAGTGGAGGTAATGCCTCCACGGGCACTGGTCCTATTTCCCATTGGTGAATTCTATTAGGGGTCCGCGGGTTACTGCCACCGGAATTCATATTAACTCGGTCAAAGGGACGGTGATTGATTCCGGGGAGTTTTGTAAACACACACAAAAATACATTTCATACTGTCATAGGGGTTTTTGTATTGCACTTTCACGAGCCCTGCTATATGGTAAATCCAATATCATCTACTCGAATTGCCACAGAGGAAAAAAAAAAAAACACACAAATTTCCCATGCCATTTTCAAGCTGAAATACCTGCTCATTTCCTTTCTTCTCCAGTCACAAAAGATTTAGACATAACTATAAACCATTGACTTTGCCTCCGACTTAACAACTTGATCTAATGGGAAGGCCATTTATCGAATGCCCACGGTGTACCAAGAAATAACAGTGGAAGCTACAGGATGATACCAAGAAATTAACACACCATGTTTGTGTCCACGGGGAATTTACAATAGAGCTAGAAGCACTCATAAGATGATTAAAGGATACAATTACAAAACAAATAACAGGAGGTGCCAAATTAATACACAGTTGTGTCACATACATAGTACATTAGCTATATTCTTAAAATGAAGAATGCATACTGAATCTTATAAAGCACGGGGAAAAAAAAGCTATTTTACAGGGGTCCTTTATGATAAATAGTGTCTAGAGTCTAACTTTATAGCCTAATAGTCTTGCATAATCTAATTTGTTGATATTAAAATTTCTGAAGTTTGTGAATCTCTCTATTCCTGGAAGTAGGTTATATACTACTAGAGGCCCGGTGCATGAAAATTTATGCACTGGAGGAGGGGGGTCCTTCAGCCCAGCCTTTCCCCTCTCACAGCCCGGGAGCCCACAGGGGTAAGAGATGACTCAGCAATCAAGGGAAGGCGACGCTCCCATCACACCTCTGCTGCTGCCACTGCTGGCAGCACAAGCCTTGGCTGGCCCTGGTTACCTGAGTCTCGGGCGACGCTGGGTGGCTGGAAACCACCATCCAAGGCTTGCCTGAGCCTCGGACCAGCCCTGGGAAGCTGGGGGGTTGAGGAGACTGGGAGACTCCAGAGGCAGGTGCCCCAGCAGGGCTGAGGGGACTGCGTGCCACCATCTTTGAGGGTGTGGTGGTCAATTAGCATATTCCCTCCTTATTGACTGTGGGTGCTGCCATATTTGTGAGGATGTGACATCAATTAGCATATTCCCTCTTTATTAGATAGGATGGGCTCCTGAACCAGGAAAAACACCAAGTGACCTCAGACTGTTTCCTGTATGAATGGAATTTTGGGTTAGATGCTGAAAGTGAAGGACATGATGGTAGTGATTTTAGTGAGGACCAACCTCCCCGCATGATCAAAGCAGAAAAAAATAGCATCAGGTCTCCATTTCCTTCCTGGTGGATGTTGCTTAATACAGAAAGAGCTAGTTCTAGGACACTCCTGTCATTTGTCACTGGCATGTGAGCATTTTCTTTAACCTCTCTAAACTGCATTTAGCACTTTGACAGCCTGAGACCATGTGCACACATACAGACCCTTGGTGGTCTTCCGGAGGAGAAACAAGAGTTCTCAGGGCATCCCTGGTATTGTGGGGAAAGAGCCATGGGGTCTGATTCATCATGGAAATTCCTTTGTGACCGTGACTTTTCTCTGAAGGTTTTCAACAAAAAAATTTCTTAGGTTGAGGTCATCATTCTGAAGATGGAGTGATGATCTAGATGGTAAAGTTCTTCCTAAAAACTCTTACAATGTCCCTTGACTTTGTACCTTCCTTTAATTGTCTAACTCCCCTGTTGTTTGGATCCTCTTTGATAGATAGGTAGGTAGGTAGATGGATGGATGGATGGATGGATGGATGGATGGATAGATAGATAGATAGATGGATAGATAGATAGATAGATAGACAGATAGAATAGGTAGATAGATGGTTAGGTGGATAAATATATGATAGGTAGGTGATAGATAAATGATAGGTAGGTAATTAGATAGATAGATAGTAGATAGATGATAGATAGATAGATAGATAGATAGATAATAGTATGGGTCTCTTCATTATACTCATTTTCATCTCTGGTTCAACCCTGCTAAAACCAGCTGGTAATGCAACTATCCTCAAGTACAGAGACCATCATGTTACTCCTCTGTTCAAGAATTCCCTACCGGCCTAAGCCGGTTTGGCTCAGTGGATAGAGTACTGGCCTGGAGACTGAAGGGTCCTGGGTTTGATTCCAGTCGAGGGCACATGTTTGGGTTGTAGGCTTGATCCCCAGTAGGGGATGTGCAAGAGGCAGCCAATCAATGATTCTCTCTCATCATTGATGTTTCTATCTCCCTCTCCCTTTCCCTCGCTTTCTGAAATCAATAAAAATATATTAAAAGAAAAGAAGAATTCCCTACTGTTTACATTAATACGTCCACATTTTTCAGTCTAACGTCAAGGCCCCTATAAGCTCCCTCCCACTGCAGCTAAAAATCCCTCTCCTTAATCACCAGCATTCTTCCTTCCATTGTGCTCTCTGCTATCTCCTAAGTAAAGTCTGTCCCTTCTCCTGTGGTTTTTCTGTGAGATATCCCACTTCTCAAAAGCCCCATTCATTTCTCCCTTCTAAATCACACCCTTCAATGCATAGATTATAAATCAACTGTGGTGGAAAGAACTAGCTAGGCATGCAGGCACCTTGCTTCCACGGGAGAGTGGTTCCACAGCACGGCAAGAAGGGGTGGTGGGGGACTGAGGAATTTCTGTGCAGGAGCCCCAGACTTGGTGGGAATGGAGCCCTCGGTCCAAACACCTCCTTTGCAGGCCAAATGCAGACATTAGTTCTGCACAGCTGAGCAGGAAGAGGGAATGCGTGCCTCAGGCAAGGTACAAATCAGAAAACCATGAGCATAGGAGCAAATGAAGCTAGAAAATGTAGGGAAAACAGAGGTCCAAACCTCAGTTTGGAAGACCAAATACCACCAAGTTCTGGGGTCAGAGGGCAAGAATCAGAAAGCTGAGAATTCAGTGTGAGGCAAGAGTACTCAGACAACGAAGAGCCCTGGAAGTTGATGGCTGCTTTTAAGAGGTGCTGAGGGGGGTGGAGGTGGCACGTATGTGGTAGTGAGAAGATCCCCCCTCCCAGGAGCCCTGGCAGGAGACGCAGTGGCCAAAGGCTCCCTCTCACTCGCTTGGCCTCTGGGGATGAGTGTGCTCCTTTAACTAGACAACCTTTTAGTCAAGAATAGGTAAGCATGTGTAATAGGAGCTCTGCTCTGTGATAGTAAGGGTCAGATTTGTCCTGTGCATCACTGTGTCCTCAGAGCCTAGCAGGTGGCCTGGCATCATTTCCAGTTGGTGTGTTGCTGCTGGATGGATAATAAGGTTCCTGAGAAAATTTAATTAAATACTATACGGAAAGGTGCTACAGACTGAATGTTTGTGTGTCTCCCGCCCTCCCCCAAATTTATATGTTGAATTTTACCCCCTAACGTGATAGTAGCTGGAGGTGGAGGTGGGGCCTAATAATTAAGTTTAGTTGAGCTCATGGGAGTGGAACTTCCATTCTGATCTCTCTCTCTTTCTCTCTCTCTCTCTCTCTTTTTCTGCCATGTGAAGATATAGTAAGAAGGCAGCTATGTACAAACCAGGAAATAGGCTCTCAAAAGACACTAGATCTGCTAAAACCGGTTTGGCTCAGTGGATAGAGCGTCGGCTTGTGGACTGAAAGGTCCCAGGTTCGATTCCGGTTGGGGGCATGTACCTTGCTTGCGGGCACATCTCCACTGTGGGGCGTGCAGGAGGCGGCTGATTGACGTCTCTCTTTCACCGATGTTTCTGACTTTCTATCTCTCTCCCTTCCTCTCTGTAAAAAATCAATAAAATATATTAAAAAAAAAAAAAAGACACCAGATCTGCCAATGCCTTGATCTTGGGCTTCACAGCTTCTAGAATTGTGAGGAATAAATGTTTGTGGTTTAAGCGACCCGGTCTATGGCATTTTTGCTAAAGTTCTCTGAACTGACTAAAACCAAAAGGCTTAGCCAAAAAGTGAATCACAGTAGCTCCCCCTATTCAAGGGGGGATGTGTTCCAAACCTCAGCGGATGCTTGAAACTGTGGAGAGCACTGAACGCTTTACATACAGCGGGGGGCAAAAGTAGGCTTACAGTTGTTTGGAAAATAATACAGTTACTAAATAATAATAACACAAGAATAAATTATTTGTTTCACCTTCTCACAGCTGTAAACCTACTTTTGCCCCACACTGTACTATATTTTTTCCTGTGCATATGTACAAACCCATGATAAGGTTTAATTTATAAATTCAGCACAGTAAGAAATTCGTAACAATAATGATGAATAAGATAAAAGAATTAAAACAGTATACTGTGAGAAAAGTTATGTGAATGTGGCTTCTTTCTCCCCCTGTCAAAGTATCTTATTACTAGAGGCCCGATGCATGAACTTTGTGCAAGGGCCTTGGACCCGGCATCCCGCCCGCCACCACAGCTTCTGCCTCACTTGCACGCGCTGTGGCTTTGTCTGGTAGGAAGGATGCCCGGAAGGACATCTGGTCTAATTAGCATATTACACTTTTATTATTATAGATACTCTACTCACCCTTCTTCTCCTTGTGATAATGTGAGATGGTATAATGTATTGTAAATTGAGAACTTACACTTTTTCCAATAAAGAATGTACTTTTTGGCCTCTCCTTGGCATATTCGAATTGCCAGCATCACTACTCTGGTGTTTTGGGACCATTACTAAGTAAAATAAGGTTGACCTGAACACAAGCACTGAGATACCTTGACAGTCAATCTGATAACAGAGCTGCTGGCCACTCAGCGACTGACTAACAAACAGGCAGGGAGCAAAGAGATGATTCCTGTCCCAGGCAGGATGGAGTGGACCACCTGAGATTTCATCCCGCGACTCAGAATATCTCAATGCTTAAGACTTATGAATTGCTTATTTCTAGAATTTTCCACTTAATATTTTTGGACTTGACTTTTTTTTGCGGTGGACTCTGGGTAACTGAAACTGTGGAAAGTAAAACTGCAGATTAGGGGGACTGCTGTCCATTGAAAGTTTGTTTTCATGATGCCAATTAGTGAGCAGATCTAACTTGAAATCCTATGTCCATATCTCAGTGAGAGGTACCATTTCTACAATTGCGTTATAAATATATTCCTGAAAAATAAAGTGTATTCTTGCAAAAGCCCACACCAAAAATAGCAGCACTTTTGGGGAAAATAAGATTGAGGCAGACCAATTAATGCTGAGGCAACATTGTAAACAGAGGAACAATAAAACGATAATTTAAATTAAATTCTAGTATTTTATAAGTCAAAGTCATGCAAACTCTTATATATATCACAGTATATATAAGACTTCACAAAATGAAGATAGGTTAATAAAAAGGATGTTAAAGGAAGTGGTGAGCCTGCAGATGGTGGAGATGAACACAAAATACAAAAGATTGGGGAAGCTGTGTAAATAACCACATCTGAGACAGAATAGGGTGAGCAGAACAATGGCCTGTGATTTGCAGCACTGAGCGAGGCTAATATACTTTGCATCCAGCTGCCATGACTATATGACACAAAACATCAGTGTGTGGCAGAAAACTGTGTGAACCAACGTGTCAATTATGTCCTATTAACATAATTCCCTTCCTAACCAATCATAGACGAGCTCTTTTACTTTCTGGAAACATGTTTAGAAGCAGTACAGACTAGATTTATACATTTTAAATAAAGACAGTCTATAGAACAATTCCTCTTGAATATCATAAGTTTTACATTGAAGAAGGTTCATGGTGGCTGATAAAAGTCTCTTGTGTGGCCTGCACAGTAGTTTTTACAAGTTTTGAATTGGGTCTGGCTTGTGTGGCTCAATGGTTGAACATCAACCTATGAACCTGACCAGTTGGATTCCCGGTCAGGGCTTATGCCTAAGTTTCAGGCTCAATCCCCAGTAGAAGGCATGCAGGAGGCACCAATTGACGAGTCTCTCTCATCATTGATGTTTCTTTCTCTCTCCCTTTCCCTTCCTCTCTCTGAAATAAATAAAAAGATATATTTTTAAAAACTTGAAATTGGTGTGTCCAACATTTAAATAGTCAGAGATTTTCTATAAAAATGGGTATTGGCTGCTCCTTATTCCCACCTGATGATAATTCGGTGGCCTGGGTAACAGCTGCCTTTATCTAGAGGGTGGCTCTATTCATTTATGTTATCTGCATGATCCTGTTGGCATGGGGGTTGGCAAGACTGGTTATACTTTTCATTCTCCCGGGCTCTGCTCTTGTGTATGTGTATTTGTATGTGGGATATTTGTAACTTAGGAAATGCCTGCATTTTATTTATATTCACAGTCCTTTTGTGGACATCTCATTACCCCAAAATGCATACTCTTTCATTTAAAAGTGACCCAGATCCATACTAAACGGGTCACAGGTAAGTGAGATAAATGAATCCCAGAAATAGAAGAAGAGATAATGAGTTTTATGGGCAAATCAAACATTCCCCTCCTAATTATCACGGTTAGATGCTTAAGGAAGATCTGTTGATCACCTTTGAGTAGTGAGTTTTTTAGGGCATTCTTTTAAATTTCATTTGATTTGATTGCCGTGGTTCTTATGGAAAGACAAGTGTATATAATGCCAATGTAATTTTATTAGATGCCTCCCATATAATTGCTTTAAAAGAAGCTAATTCTTCACGCTACACTTTGAGATTCTATTAGGATGATTATAAAATAAACAGAACATAAAACCTTGATTATGTGACACCTATCTAATTATTATTTTTGTTGTTAATCTTGTTATTGAGATGAAATCAATATACTTTTACAGATGAGGTTTTTATTTTTTCAGACAAGAACATGAATACGTCTCTATTTTAATCTAGAAAATAAAATAAGCAATAGGCTATTACTCAATAATTTTTATATATACAAATTTTGTTTTCAGTTTGCATTTCTTTGCTTCTGACTCCCATGGTATGTAACCACCTACCTGGAGAAGAATAATTAAGGGTCCTGTTTTTGTGTTTGACCACGGAAAGGTGTGCATTATTTCTAAGCCTTATTGAAACAGAGATTTCTGATTCCTTGACTTGCAATTGATGGATGTGTGTTCGTGGCATCAGTTTCACCTCATTCTATTACAGTAATAAAGCAGGATGTAAGTAATCTATAAAATATATACAATTCACAACCTTAGTTATAGCCTTTCAAACAAAGACTAAACATAGATAATAAAAATATAAACATGTAATGTATTAATGTAAGGATTTATTTTCTCCTTAAGATTTTACTTGCCTAAAAGATTCTCAACACCAATTGTGAGCAGTCATCTAGCAAGAGAAAGTGAATTAGAAATGAACTTTTATACATAATTATCAATTTAATATCTTAGAAGCTCAATTTACTGTTTCTTTTAGTGTTATGGCTTATTAGTTGTTGTTGTTTTCCAGGGTCAGGAATATTCAGTGTAATTTTTTTTGGTCCACTATTCAAGTATTACGTAGACAAACATTATTACAAATTTTATTGTTGGTTCTCTAGTCAGTCAAAGCTCTTTCGATTTTCTCCCTCCCCGTCTTTCTGATATCATAGATTATTTTCATGGAAAGTGAAATGTTAGGAGATCAAGTGTGTTTCCCCAAAACGAGTCCCTCTTTTGTAAAGAATCTCTCTCCCCTAAGCATCGTCTACTACATTTACTGATGTTGTCTCAGACCATCTTTACAAATGGCTCCTCTTCAGCTTTTATCTCTGAGTTCATAAGTCAATACAAAACTACTTTACACAGATTTCTCTTCCCCCAAACAGGTGCACGTGTTTTGCAAAGGTCCAAATTGTCATGGTTTCCAACAAAGATTTCTACTGTAACCTTTGGTAATTGTATTGAATAGAGACTTAAGTGGCCTCTATTTTTCCCTGCAAAAACATGGGAAGAAATCATGGTCCAGGAATTCCCAGTTAGAAGGGAGCCTGTAAGTGAGCACAGCACGCTGCTCAGCACTGCAGGTCTTCACGGTCCCTGGGAGACTGCGCATTGTCCATGCCCGTGAGATAACAGTGAGCCGACTCTGGCACACCGCCCTCTTAGGAAAGAGCACGGATTGAGGGTAAGGGGAACTCCTGGACTTCACAACATAAATATTTAGTCCCCGCTACTTGACACAAATGGTTTGAAACTCCTAGCAACAATAGTGCAACAATAATAAAGCCATAAATGGAAGTAATAAGCCAGGGCGAGATGAGAACCTGAAATGTACTGAGCCTGGAGTCAATATACTTGGCCATACTGGGCTTGGAGTCAGAAGGACAGGGTTACAGTCCAGGCTCTCTCTCCCTCTTTCCTTCCTTCCTTCCCTCTTTCCTTCCTTCCTTCCTTCCTTCCTTCCTTCCTTCCTTCCTTCCTTCCTTCCTTCATTTCTCTCTCTCTCTCTCTCTCTCTCGCTAACTTTCAATGTATTTTATTGATATTTTACAGAGAGAAAGGGAGAGGGATAGAGAGTGAGAAACACTGATGAGAGAGAAAGATCAATCAGCCACTTCCTGCACGTCCCCCACTGGGGATGTGCCCACAACCAAGGTACATGCCCTTGACCAGAATCGAACCTGGAACCCTTCAGTCCGTAGACCGACGCTCTATCCACTGAGCCAAACCGGTTTCGGCCAGGCTCCATTTCTAACATACTGTTCACCGTGAGCAAGATGCTGCTCTTCTCTGGGCTGGGACTTCCTCAGCTAGAAAAGTATAGGGGACTGTATTATTGGATGATTTTTGAAATGTCATTATCTTTAGAATTCCAGGTTTCCAGGATAAAGGTGGGGGCCTTTCATCAATCACTAACTTCAGTAAAAAACATATATATATCGATTTTAGGGCTGAAGGAGTATCTTGCAAGTCTAGCGAGTTATCTTGTGGATGGGGGCCCCATTGATCATGAGGCAGACAGTGCAGGGGAATGTGGAGATGTCTCCTCGGGAGGGTGGAGGCAGGCCTCAAGCTGACCATGCTTTTATTTCCGGGGACAGCATGTGCCGGGAACCCCTCAAAATACAATTATTTTCTGCTCTGCCAGAATCTGCAAGGCCGCCTTACAGCTTTCAATGCAACCAGTTTTTAAAATTTACTTACTCATTCACTTCAATGTGAATATATCGCTTATTTCATTTAAAGGAACATTACAGTTTTTACTATATATATATTTTAATCCTCACCCATGATTTTAGAGAGAGAAAGGGAGGGAGAGAGAAACATTGATTGGTTGCTTCTTGGATGCATCCCAACTGGGGACTGAACCTGCAACTGGGGTATGTCGAACCCAAGACATATGGTGTATGGGCTGATGCTCCAACCAACTGAGCCACACCAGCCAGGGCTACAGTATATATATTTTTACATTACAAAGATACTTGAATATACAGAAGAGTACATATAGAAAGTAAAAACATACAAGCAGAGAAAAACCACACTAACCCTCCCAATCCAGAAAGTATAACCCATAGATTGCTCAGGTAAAGCTCCTTTAAGAGAAAATAGGGAAATGGAAATGTTTTTTATAATACCAGGTATATTATACTTACCATTTTAAGTGGTAAGAACTGATTTTAATTTAACTCAAATTTAATACAAATACAAATAAACCAAACTGAAACAAAAAGCATTACTGAGCTTAAAAGAAATGTTTGTTCCCACCTGGCTGTGTGGCTCAGTTGGTTAGAGCATCCTCTCCCTTCACCAAGAGGATTCTGGTCAGGGCACATATCCGGGTTTCAGATTCCATCCTGTTGGGGCACATGTGGGAGGCAACCATCAATATTTTTCTCTCATATCCATGTTTCTTTCTCTCTCTCTGAAACAAACAAACAATAATGTTTGCTCTCAAATATTGGCTGTGGGGGGAAAACTTTGCTTAGTTTATTTCTTTTTTTAAATTAAATTTATTGGGGTGACATTGGCCAACATGAATACTATATAGGTTTGAAGTGTGTATTTTACTTAGTTTACTTCACACATTTATGTTCACTTTTAAGAAGATACAGAGACCAAATGTTGCTGCCGAACTCATTTGCATCACTTTACCACTTTCTTCTATTGTGTTAAGTCCAACACAGGCCCTTACCTTAGAGTGTAACTCCAGTTGAACTTGAGTATTTGGGTCAATGGTACCATGAGGACAGCTAAAAGAGAAGGAAAAAAAGAATGGCTATATGTTTGTGCTTAATATGTGATCCTCACAGAGTTGCTAGCATGATGATATGGTGGCCCTGAGTATAAGCTTTGCACGCATGGCATGTACTCCTTTGCACACACAAAATTGCTTCCTTTTTAAAACCGGAGAGAAGTTGGATGATCAAATAGAAGTGTTGAAGGGACCCCAAGAATCTTCCCCCCACTCCCACACCTCACAATAATTCTGTGGTTTCCAAAGCAAAGAGAACCCAGGATGATCTGTGAGATGAATAGAAATTTTAAATTCATCGTTACAACATCTCTACCTTTGGTGTATGTTTTAGAGTGTAAACAGTACATTACTGAAGCAGGACACGTAGATCATTTACAAAGAAATGAACGAAAGATGTATTTTCAGGGTGCCTGCTTAAGATTTTATTTGGGGGGCCCGGTCAAGACTTAGAGATCCGAGCATTAAATGGTGGAAGCAGAGTGTCTCCATTTGTAAACAGAAGCTGCTCGGCCCCCTCCCTTCCAGAGAAGTTGGAGGTCCAGAGAGAACCCTATTGCCCTACCGAGCAGAAATTTCATAAACATTCCGCATTAACTGGGCTAATGTAATTCGGATTAAAAAATGGCTTTATTGCACTTAGTTCATATGTTAATGGCTCCATTTCCTATGTTTAATTCATGTTGGTGGGCATTCTCCCAAATATATATTCTGTACTAAATTTAGAAGCCAAAAAAAAAAAAAGTCTAGGAGAAGATTTTCACTGTACCTGACAGATTCATATTAAATTCCTACGTCTTAATATATGACTGAAGGGGAATAACATAAATGGACTCTGAATTTCTCCCATGTAACTCATTTACAAGAGTACATCGGCTTGCTCAGAATTTGCCTCTTGCTGGCCATTAGAACACTTAGTAGAATATTTATTAGTTAATAACACAGAGAGTGTGTTTGCATGTGTGTGTGCACATGCTGAAAGAAATGTAGTTCTCTTATCTACCTACTAGAGGCCCGGTGCATGAAATTTGTGCACAGGGGCTGGGGGTGGGAATCCCCTCAGCCCAGTCTGCACCCTTTCCAATCCGGGACCCTCAAAACAGACAGCCTCCTGCCAGCAGCTGCCGGAGACCCTGCCTTCCCAGGGGCTGAGTGGAGCATGGGGCCTCCTCCCCACCCTCCCCCATATCGTTCCTCACACTCTGGCCTCCCTCCAGCACACCCCAAAGCTGCCACCTCGGCTGCCACAGTTTCCACTGTCTCCCCATCGCCCTCTGGGAGGGTACTGTCACCTCCTGCTGCCTCCCCGCTTCCTCTCCCCCTGAAGCCTGCTCCTGACACAGAAGCCAGCAGGTCCTCACCTACCGCCCCTGTGCCTCCACCTGTACTCAGAGGATGCCAGGTTCTCACAGGCCCTCGAACCCTGCAGGATGTGCCCCCTGACCCAGCCTTGACCTCATTGCATTCGGCCTCTTGCTTGTCCTGCTGCCCCTGCATAGGCTGTGCCCTCTGCCCAATGCCTTTCCCTCAGCAAGCCTCCCTCTGCCCCTCCCCTCGCGGAGCCCTGATGTGGCTTCATTCCC
Source organism: Lasiurus borealis (assembly GCA_004026805.1). Taxonomy (NCBI): domain Eukaryota; kingdom Metazoa; phylum Chordata; class Mammalia; order Chiroptera; family Vespertilionidae; genus Lasiurus; species Lasiurus borealis. The sequence goes on along the minus strand of PVJN01022232.1, from coordinate 20,739 downwards.
ATCTGTTCCTGGTGCCCATGCCCTCTGACAGCTGCACCTCATATCTGTCTGAGGTGTTTCCTCCCGCACCCCTGTCCTCTCCTGGCGGGATGCACGCTCTGTATGACAGGGCAGCTGGCTCCCCGCTGCTCTGCGAGCACCCGGGAATCGCCTGGGCGGGCTCAGTCAGGGACAGGGGCTGAGTAAGATGCACAGGCAGTGGCGTTAGGTGTGAAGACCATTGGAGGGAGACTCACCTGGAGCTGAGAGCCGGTGAGCTCTCTGCACAGTGCTCAGGGCACGTCCTTGGCAGCCAGTAGGTCTTTTCTGGCAAGAAGGCGGGAGGTAGAGAATGAAAAAGGGGCAGTGTGTGTTTCCCCTCAACTACTTAGAAGCTAATAACCCCGTTCCATTCTGAAAGCTATGAATAGAAACCCTCCGATCAACCCCGTGAGGCGGGTTCTGGGGTTATCTGAGATTCCGTGGCCTTCCCCTGCCACAAGGATGGTGTTAGTAAACATCAGCTTTTCATGCTGTAATTCCTGCACTAGTGGGCGGTGGCCTGTAAGGTCAGCCCAGGGGCTGTGGACCCTCCCTCTGAGTGGCTGCTACTGCCTGTGGGAGGGCCACGCGCTAACCACCAAGGGGCAGCTCCTGTGTTGAGTGTCTGGTCAGTTCATTGGTAGTTTCGGTCATCACGGTCTCTGCCTATTTATATAGATAGATAGATTGTTGGGGCTAGGTGAGATTTTAATGTCTCATACATGCTTAAAAACTAACTAAATCCAGCCCTGGCTGTTGTGGCTCAATTGATTGAGCATCATCGTATGCACACATCTTATACAGATTGCTGCTTCAATCCCCGGCCAGGACACATGTTGGGGTTACAGGCTCAATGCTTGGTGTGGGGTGTGCAGGAAGCAGCTGATCGATGTTTCTCTCTTATCAATGTTTCTCTCTCTCTCTCCTCCTCTCTAAAATTAATTAAAAAAAAAAACATATTTTTACAAATCTAACTAAATCCAAGAGTGAATTGAGGTGAGACTCAAAAGAGGTTGATCAGCTGTCAAGGGTGAAAATGGAGAGAACCACACTGCCTAATGTATCTTGTGTTGCTTGGATTCACCTAATAAATGTGCAAGCTACTGTATTTTCTGGCGTATAAGACGACTGGGCATATAAGACGACCCCCAACTTTTCCAGTTAAAATATAGAATTTGGGATATACTTGCCCTATCAGATGACACCCGGCATATAAGATGACCCCCGACTTTTGAGAAGATTTTCCTGGGTTAAAAAGTCGTCTTATACGCTGAAAAATATGGTATTTATGCCCCATATTATGCTGTTTTCATTTGCTAAGGCTGCCATACAAAGTACCACAGAAAGGGTGACTTAGCAACTGAAATTAATGTTCTCACAGTCCCGGGGGCTGGAGTCTGAGATCAGGGGTTGAGAGGAGCGTAGGGCTTAGCTTCTAAGTAGTTGAGGGGAAACACACCCTGCCCCTTTTTCATTCTCTGCCTCCCGCCTTCTTGAGGCCTCTTTCGCACCTTATGGATGGTCCCTTTCTTCCTGTGTCTTCTCATGGTCTTCTTTCCTTGGGTGTCTGTGAATTTTATTTCCTCTTCTTATAAGGACATATATTATAGGGACATCTATAAGGACATACCAGTCATAAGGGATTATGGTTCACTCTACTGACTTCATTTTAACTCTTCATTTTAAAGAGGTTAATTTTACCTCTTTAAGGACCCTCCTTTCAAATACAGTCACTCTGAGATATTGGAAGTTGAGATTTCAACATAGGACTTGTGGGGGAATACAATTCAACCCGTAAATAGTGACATTCCCCAAGGTGATGGCTGCACCGTCATCCCAACAGCCTTCCAGCTAAGCTACAGCTAAATTCACACTGGACAGCAGCTTCCTTTGGCCAGGACTACCTTTATACGCCATTGTGAAAGATTGTATTGTGTAGCTGTTAAATAAAGTTTGTTGCTTCCCATACCAGAGGTGGCTATATTCCAGAAATGCATGAAATGTTTCCTGTGTCTTTCCGTAATGGGAGAAAAAGGAGAGAAGAGGAAATGCAGACATTAATACTGTCAATGACTATTGTAAGTATTTAGGACTACAAGTTTTAATCCTACTCATGGGTTTCAATTTCATAGAATTAAGTAACATAAATTTGGTTTATTTTCCTTCTGATTCAGTTCTACTTGCAGGGACTTGAATTTGAACTGTTCAGATTATAGAGGAGGGTCAAAATACAATTAGTTTGCTAAGCTGTCACGTAAGATTTTCTTGCTAACATTTGCTGTATTTTCCTTGGCTGACCAAGCACTTTTCTCCCTGAAAGGTAAACACCATTTTATCTATGAAATAGGTCAGAGCAAATATATTTGGTCAGGTACAGGATAAATAGATCATAAATTGATTAAAATAGTCCTAAACAAAACAAAACAAATCTCTAAGGCATACCCATCCAACCTGAAGGCTTTCAAAAGTAAAACAAAACATTTAATGTATGCCTGACTAGTTCATATTTCTATTAAACATGTTTCCTAAAGCTTTATTCTCACAACTACATACCAACCAACCAACCAACCAATCCCAAACCACGAGGCTGACAGAATTTTTACAAAATGTGATAGCTCACGATGTCATAGATCACAGAAAACTCCAAAGATTCTGGAACCCTCAAAACCCTGGAAAACCATGTAATGATTGCTGCCTCCAGAGACAGAATGTGAATAGAAGAGGTTGATAACCAAGTTTGATATTCCAGATAATAATGAGTATTCTTTTAATGACCAGGAAATAATTTGAGGAAATATATGGAATGTTATAGAGAAAGAAAATATTCGACTTGTAAAGCAAAACAAAATCCATCACCTCCACCAAAAATGAAACAATTATTCATTTTGTGTTTCCAGTAACAATGAGAAATGTAAGTACTTTGCTAGCCATCAACTTCCAAAGACTCCCTCCCTCTCCCTCTTCTATTTAACTTCTATCAATCCCTTAGCAAACTCAGTATCATTACAATTGCAATTGGGATCATAGAATTCAAGAGATCAATGGGAAGTTAGAGATTTTTTTCCCTTTGAAACTCCCTTGGTTTTGATGATATCCCTGTGTCTCCATGTTCCTTCCATCTGTTGAGTTGATTTTTCTGTCTCCTGTGCAGCCTTTTTTCTCTGTCCGCCCTCAGATATCGTTGGCTCAGTCCTTCATGTTCTGCTCACTCTTTCTGGGTGATCTGATTCACTCTCACAGCTTCCGCTGCGGTCTTTATGCTGATGACTCCCAGTGCTCATCTGCCTTCCGAACCACAGCCATGAACCCAGCTCTCTACTGTCCACCCGCCCTCAATACTACATAAGCACTTTACGCTCACTACTGAGCATCCAAGACTGTGCTCCTTGTCCCCAACAGTGGTAGCCAGCCTCCAAGATGACTCCCATGATCCCCTCCCTCTTGGTTTTTATGCCCCTGTGTACCTCTTCCCACATTAGATAGGGCTGATATGTGTAACTAAGAGAAACCTGTAGAAATCTCAGAGTGTGCTTTCCAAAGCTTAGTAATAAGACGCTGCAGGCTTCTTTCATGTTCTCTTGGGTCATTTGCTGCTCATCATGAGGACACGCATTAGCCCCAGGGAGAGAACTGTGGGGCATGGAAGATGCCTCCTACCAACCACCAGCACTAACGTGCCTGGCATGTGAGTGAGTTGAACTGGAAACAGAGCTCCAGCCCCAGTCGAACCTTCACCTGATAATACGCCCACCAACATCTTGACTGTGACCGCATAAGAGACCCTGAATCAGACCATGTCGCTAAGCCATTCTTGCAACTTGAGCCACAGAACATGTGTGAAATAATAAATGTTTACTGTAGTGGGCCACTAAGTTTGAGAGTCGTTTAGCAAATATATAACCAAAACTCCAACAAAAACTGTTTTCTTCCTCAGAGGTGTACACCTCAATCTAATTTCAGCAAATCACACAAGACCAGTGAGAATCTTGTTTAAGATAGTGGCAATCGATGTGTCAAGAAATGAAGGGACTAAATATACATTGAGGAAATATTTTCTAGAACTTGAGGACAGGAGGCAGGGGTTAGGGAATGGCAGGAGTTTTAGGTGAGAGCATTGTTCACTGTTAGATTTTATTTAGCTCAATTCCAAAAGGAAGGAAAGAAATATCAAGGCAAGTAAACTTTAATGAACGAGGTCTTTCATAAATCATAGTTTGCATGATTTCTTCACAGGAGACAGAATTTAAACATCATGATTGAAGAGAGAAAATAGCAAGAAGGGGTTATCTTTATGATAGAACAATAATAATCTTAGATTCCTGTTTATACTCTTGAAATCTATCTGATATGCATTATTTTATTTGCTGTTCACAACAATAGTGTATTAGCGCGGCCAGTTTTCATGCAAACTTAAGCAGTGAGGGAAAAAATGAGGTAGTGTACCAGCGAGTGAATGTTTTTAAGCGAAATTGTGACAGAAGACCCAATTCAAACTGGCTTAGGCTAAAAAGGGATTTTATTACTAAAAGTGTCGGAACAGTATGGCTTCAGGTCAGCGTAATTCAGTCTTCAACAAGGCTGCCAAGGTCCATTTCCTGGCTCTGTCTCATTGCTTCCTGTGGGCTGGCTCATTCTCAGGCTCCAGGTGGTGTGTGGCTCCGTGGCTTTAGGCTGCTAGCATGACAAGCCTGACCCTCAGGTCAATAGAGGTAGAGACACTCAAGTCTCTTCAGGCAGCAAAGTTCCAAGATGCACTCTGATTGGCTGCCCTCCCCTGAGTCACCCGCATAATTCAGGGATGTATGGAACGCTAATGGGCCAGGCTTAGTTTTCACGCTTCCTCCCTGGAGGTGAGGAGAAATCAGCTCCATCCTCCAGCTCCTGGGTTGTCACTGGAGAAGAGTTCGTTTTTTCAGAGGCAAGTCCTAGTAGGGGGAGCAGAGCCGTGGATTCAGAATGCGAGGTGATCCAAAATCAATAACGGCCCGATAGGAATCTTATCTACAAGCAGGAACATGTGCTCAGTGCACGGCCCTCACCAAGAAAAACATGGTCAGGTCTGTTATGTGGAGGTGCCTGAGCTGGAATGAGAGGCCAGAGAGCCCGAGTGTTAGAGTGATCGGTGCCACAGCTAATGTGTGAGGTTAGCTGTCCCACCCCTCTCCCCCAACCCCTCGCTCCAGAGAGTGGATGCTGTGGCCTCCCTTCTCCACGTCCACCCACTTTCTCATGTCACGGGCTCACTCATCCTGTGTGCTACATGTTGCCGTGGCCATACTGTTATCTCTGAGACTCTCATCACGGTAGAGGTCCCTGAAACTTCCAGAACAGAACAAGGGGTGGAGGTGGTGAGGGGCTTGGTTTCTATGAATCAGGCAGCAACCTGGAGAGAAAGGCCACCTCTACCCAAGGCAGTGTATTGGAACAAGTGGCTGAGCCATGGGCAGGCTGTGCATCCTCTGTTAGCCCCGAGACCCCCTTCTAGCGTGGGGTCTCCTGGAGGAGAACCTGGCGTCTAACCCCACGGCAGGGAGCACAGGATCATGCGGGGACACGGCAGCAGAGTGCGGCAAAGGCTCTGAAATACTGTGGAAAAGTATGTTCTCAGAGAGGAGCCAAAGTGATTCTTCACAGCGAAATGCTGGGAAAATGTGAGTAAGAGGGGGGTGAAGCAGTCAGGGCATGATCACTTAGTCACAGCGCCCCAAAGGCTGGCCGGTAAATGGCCCCGCTCAGGTGGATCAGCGTGAAAACCCTCAGAAACACCCGGGCCTGTGTTTGCAGGCGTTTGGAGAGATTGCTAATTTGGAAGCGTGTGCTGATGATAAAGCACAGTTTTCAAGTGAAAACTCATATATTGGTATCCTCCATGTTCGGTCCTTAAAGAGAGCTGATTAATTTGAATACAGGAAGTGAGCTGAAGGACCAATCTGTCAGGACTCTGACTTCACATTATGTCATCCTCCTTTCCGCTGTCCTGATTTTTATGTCTATAAGGAAAGAAACGGATAACCTCCGTGATAGGAACATAATGAAGAGAAGATACTGTGTAAAAAATACATATTGAGCTGGAAAGACAAAAGGTACTATTTAAACAAGTGTATTATGTAATCCACATTATTACTAATAATGACAGTGATAGTAGTACATCTATGTGACAGAAAGAAGAGAACAGAGTAATTTCTAGATTGGATGAAGATGTACATAAGAATTAAGAAAAGAGTAATAACACTTAGCTATCAATTGATTCTTTTTCTTTGTTATATGAAAAATATAAATATTTTATTATTAATTTTAGAGAGAAAGAAGAGGGAGAGAGATAGAAACATCAAAGATGATAAAGAATCAAAATGACAATGAGGTACCATTGTCAGAATGGCTGTCATCAACAAATCCACCAATGACAAGTGTTGGCGAGGATGCAGAGAAAAAGGAATCCTTGTGCACTGCTGGTGGGAATGCAGATAGGTGCAGCCACTGTGGAGAACAGAATGGAGTATCCTCAAAAAACTAAAAATGGAACTCCCATTTAACCCAGCAATCCCACTTCTAGGAATATATCCCCAAAACTAGAAATACCGATCAGAAAGGACATATGCAACCCTATGTTCATAGCAGTACAATTCACCATAGCTAAGATTTGGAAACAGCCTAAGTGCCCGTCAGCAGATGACTGGATCAGAAAACTATGGTACATCTACACAATGGAATACTATGCTGCTGTAAAAAAGAAGAAACTCCTACCATTTGCAACAACATGGATGGAGCTGGAGAGCATTATGCTAAGTGAAATAAGTCAGTCAGAGAAAGACAAATACCACATGATCTCACTCATTTGTGGATTAATAATGAACAACATAAACCAATGAACACAAACAGATCCAGAGGCAGAGAAACATGGATCAGAACCTCAGAGGGAAGGTAGGGGATGGTGGGGGTAAGGGGAAAAGATCAACCAAGAGACCTGTATGCATGAATATAAGCATAACCAATGGACGCATACAACAGAGGGTGAGGGTGAGGGTGAGGGCAGGATTGTGGGGATGGGGGGGGGATGCAATGAGGGGATAACCACACATTTGTAATACTTTAATCAATAAAAACGAAAAAGAAAAGAAAACAGAACAAAATGATGAGAGAGAATTACTGATTGGCTGCCTCCTGCATGCTCCCCACTGGGGATTGAGCCCACAACCCGGGCATATGCCCTTGACCAGAATCGAACCTGGGACCCTTTTGTCTGCAGGCCAGTGCTCTATCCACTGAGCCAAACAGGCTAGGGCATATATGGAAATATTTTGCATTCAAGGTCAGAACTGGAAATCAGGGTAACTTCAAATTTTGTCCCTTCATTTTCATTCTTTGCTAACAATAACCCCCTGATATATTAAAGCCAATCTTTTACTGTCTAATTCTGGTGTGACTGGTCATACATTTCAAAAGAACTATTGCTCACTTTTCTCAGAGAATTAATGGTGATTCCCAGGTGGAAGCACACAGTCATGTATCACACCCACGGACACTGGGTTTTTCCCCGCAGAGAGGTCTGGCAGCTTTTGTGGCTGCCAACAATTTCACATTTACTGTCCGAAGCAGAAAGGGCACACCGTCCAATTCTCCCTTCTCATGCCATCTTGTCTTTCTGGACTTTGTAATATTTTTTTCTGACATGGACAGGGAATATTTTTTGAGAGTGCACAGTCATGTTAAAGTTAATACCCTGGAGAAATACTTTCAATTAAAATTCAGAAGGTTTCAAAATCCAGGCTAGAAAGGATTTCCCTGACCTACAAAACCTAATAAGATTTTTCCTTTCCATTTTCTCCCTCCTCATCTTCTCTAAGTGTGTGGAGCTGGCCTGCTTTCTTACCTGGTGGCCCCATTTAGCTCTGCCCTCTAGGCATTTAAGTCAGAAATGGCTTTAAAGAATGTTTTGAGAAAACTTGACATACTGATCTACTCTCAAACTCAGTGAAAAAAAAAATTTAAGCTGGAAAAGAGAAAGAAACCACAAAAGCAAAGCCATAATAAAATCTTTCAGGTCCGTGGTCGGCAAACTGCGGCTTGCGAGCCACATGAGGCTCTTTGGTCCCTTGAGTGTGGCTCTTCCACAAAACACCACAGCCTGGGGGAGTCTATTTTAAAGAAGTGGCATTAGGAGAAGTTTAAGTTTAAAAAATTTGACTCTCAAAAGAAATGTCAATCGTTGTACTCTTGATATTTGGCTGTGTTGACTAATGAGTTTGCCGACCACTGTTTTAGGTGAATAATAATAATAAAAAAATCTGGCCAGGAGATAAAGAGATTATTTACGGCGACTGAGGGAATTAAAATATGAAACCTTGAAAGCAGGGATATTGAGACGGGAAGAGAGGACAGGATGCAGGCAGCCAGTGTAGACTTGGAGCGAGGTGGACACGGGGGTGTGTGGCCCTGTGTTCTCAGGTGCAGGGACCAGTCATTTCATGCATCTTCATCTCATTACAAAGTGGCATGCCTCGGTTGCAGAATTTCTTCGTGGTTACTACGCAGAGTCTATGTAAAATATCTAAAATATCAGTTTTAGTGCAGAGGTACTCACATATTTAGAGTTATCATTGTAAAAAATGAAATACCTGCATCCGAGGGACAGAAAATTCTCCCTTTTTCTGTGAATGTATTCTTATTAGGATTACGGTTAAAAGCACTGCTACTCAACTGAAATTTCTACAACATAACAGGTTAGAATCAACAAGCAGACATGTAGCAACTGCAACCCAAGGGGCTAAGAGTGTCCATTAGAGAGCATTTTTGCCGGGAGGCAGGAGAGGTGCACAGGGCCCACACTGAGGCACCCCCACCCACACCCAGGCCCTGCACCGGCTGCACCCTACAGTGCATGGTTCCAGCTGAGAGTGAGCGGCTCCTTCAGCTCTACTCCCAGGATGCCTCTCCTGTCTCCTAGTCCCTGTCCATTTCGGAGGACGTCTGCCTGGCTCACTGCACCTGTACTTTGCTTTCTGCTTAACAGTTCTTTCACATTCACTCTACTCCGAGACACAACAGCTGCCTTTTGTTAGACTTGCACTTCTCAGAGAATTCCAAAAGAGAGCTTTCCAGGATACCTGGCACGTAAAAGGAAACAGGTACATTCAAGACTATGCATTTAAATATACACTGAGTGGCCATATTATGATGATCTCTGAATGCATAATAATCTGGCCACTCAGTGTATAGTCTATATAGTAAAAGGTTAATATGCAAATTATCTCCTTGACCAGGAGTTCAACCAGCAGGCATACTGGCCAACCACCCATGTCTCCTCCCCCTGGCCAGGCTGGCTGAACCCCACCCATGCACAAATTCATGCACTGGGCCTCATCTCTCTCTCTCTCTCTCTCTCTCTCTCTACACACACACACACACACACACACACACACACACTAAGTGGCCAGATTATTATGCCTTCAGAGATCATAATAATCTGGCTACTCAGTGTGTGTGTGATTTTAGGGAGGAAGGAAGAGGGAGAGAGAGATAGAAACATCAATGACGAGAGAGAACCATCAATCAGCCGCCTCCTATACACCCCACACTGGGGATCAAGCCCACAACCCAGGCATGTGTGCTGACCGAGAATTGAACCATGACCTCCTGGTTCATAGGTTGATGCTCAACCACTGAGTTTCGCTGGCCGGGCAAGATTATACATTTTAACTGCAGAGATGATCTCATGTTTAGTCATCCGAAAAGCACACAGAGGGACTTGCTAAAATTTCCAGTGTTGAGGGTAAGAAGTCATGATCTCATTCTCCAACTCCAGAGCCTTCATAGAAATGCTAAGAATACAAGCAGGACCTTTGCTGTGGGCTTGTCAAGAGCAGCACTGGGGACTGGAAGGTACCAGTTACCTCCGAGAACTAGCAAAATGGGAGTCTGATGGCTGTTGGTAGACAGCCTCCAACATACATATTTTTCTTAGACATAATCTTCAAAATGGCAGTATTTAGTTCCTTCAACCCCATTCTCAATGAAAGTAGATGTAGTTTGATGATAACTAGCACGTTTGCTCTGGATTAATCGGCATATTTGGATAAAATCATGTAAAGCCAGTTTTTTGTTTGTTTAGAATGGTTATATATCAGGAATGTGTTCTGCTGTAAATAACAACAACCCAGTTAGAGGACTTTTAGCAGAGGAGTAAATTCTTCTCATGTAGCAAGATATGAATAGATGGATGGATCACAGTTCCGCCAACTCCTTAGTTCTCTTGGTCTTTCCCTCATCATCCCAATAAGGCCAGGTAGCTCCAGGTACTGAAGGCAGAAAGAAGGAGGGGCAGAGGAAGATGGTACACCGTGAATGTCCCTTTTTATGAGGAAAGCCAAAGATTCTCAAGAAACCCACATTCCTCCCCCTCTCCCCATGTTATGGCTACCCATCCTGCTACCACCTGTGGCTCTCCCACCACAAAGATAAGTTGGAGTCCTAATCCCTGGTACCTCTGAATGTGACCTTATTTGAAGATAGATAGGGTCTTCACCGAAGTTACTCAGTTAGAATTGAGTCATTAGGATGAGCCCTAACCCAAACTAACTGGGAAATTGAGACACAGGGAGAACAGTGTCTGAGCCGGAGGGAGCCATCATCTACAAGCCAAAGAGAAGAACATGGAGCAGGCCTTCTTCAGAGCCCTCGGAAGGAGCCAACCTTGCCAACATGTTGATTTCAGACTTCCAGCCGCCAGAGCTCTGAGACAGTACATTTCTCGTGTGTAAGCCACCCAGTTTGCGGTACGTTGTTGTAGCAGCTCTAGCAAACTAATACATCCCACAAAACTTCTATTACATTTCATTGGCTAGAACTATGCTCCTGGCTATCCCTACCCGTAGGGAGGCTGAAGTATGTATGTAGCTGAACATATCCCACCCAAAACATTAGAATTCTTGTAGCCAAAGGGAGAAGGAGATGAGGTGTTGGGTGGATGACCAAGAGCCTTTTCCACAGGGGAGAAAGCGCCCGTGCTTGGTAAGAGCCAGGACGGATGGCTCTCCCGCCAGCACTGTTCAGAGATTTTGAAATAATGCTCTGGAGACAAAGTTGTGCAAGAATACAGGGGGCCTGGACGTTGCTGAGACTTGCTGTATGGTTTGCCCAAGTTGCTTTAACCTCTAAGCCTCGACCTTTTTATCTCACAAATGGAAATATGAATCTATTTGCGTAACATGGTCACAGTAGGTACATCATAGAACAGTGGTCAAAACCAAGTAAAACAGCAGACATGAGACGACTTTTGAAAATATGAGTCTATTCAGATGCAAAAAGATAATTAAAGAGGAAAGAACTGAGCTTGAAATGAAGATGGAATAAAATAGCCTTCTCTTAGAAATGAGAGGAAGTGAAGGTCAACAACCATTCCTCTAAATCAAATTCTCTCTGATAAGAAGGTATTAATTGATGGAGTGGAAGTGACACCACAGGAAGCAGCCCCATTATCTCAGAGTAAATAGCAATCAGGTAGGGGGGTGTGGCCAGATGGAACTGGTTCTAGGCTTTATAACAAGTTAAGAAAGAGAGAGGTCATGTGTCGGCCTATAAGAATGCTTATCAAACATTGTGTTCACGCAAATTACCTGGGGATTTTATTAAAATGTATATTGCAATACAGTAGGTCTAGAGCAGCAGTTCTCAACCTGTGGGTCACGATGAGCCTAAGACCATTGGAAAACACAGATATTTACATTACGATTCATAACAGTAGCAAAATTACAGTTATGAAGTAGCAATGAAAATAATTTTATGGTTGGGGGTCACCACAACATAAGGAACTGTATTAAAGGGTCTCGGCATTAGGAAGGTTGAGAACCACTGGTCTAGAGTATGGCCTGCTGGTCTGCATTTCACTCTAGCTCTCGGTGGTTGTCCATGCTACTATATATGACCCAACTTGGTAATTTTATGGCACTGAGTGCCATATTTTATATTTGACAATTAGGATATGCCTCCTATTGCCCAAACTTTTTATATCTCTACTGATCTGCATCTGTTCTTTCAGTTACCAAGAAAAATTACACTATCCGTATGATTATAGATTTTTCTAGTTCTCCTTTAATTCTCTCAGTTTGCTTTATCATTCTGAGGTTATACTAATAGGTACATACAGATATATGCCCAAACAATACTGAAAATATTATTTAAAAATATTACTAAAATTATTTTGTGTGATTTTTTTTTAAAGTTGGCTTAAAAAAAGTTTATGTGTACCAAAACAGATATTAGGTTATCTATAGTGTGAACAGAGAAATGTTCTCTAGGAATTGATAGTCTCAAAAGGGCAATGATGCACATGCACACGTGGAAAGGACGCAAAAGCAAAGGATAGGTTCATGTGTGGTACAGAAGGAGCTGGGGAGAATGTCACATTTGGACAAATTGGTTGTGGAGAGGGGTCCTTTATGAGTTACGTTGCCCTTTGGCCTTCATCAAATGGGGTTTCCCTAGCTTCTCAAATAGTGACTAACACGGAAGTAAGGCAGAATCCCACGTCATACGTGGGACCCAGCTTGGGAGAGGCCAAAATGAAACAACCCTGGGTTAAACATGACCACGTTTGCTTAGAACAGTGTTTGAACATTGCAAAGCAGAAGGGAGAGCTGAGCGAGCTGGCAGAAGGTTTGAAGCCTTCTGAGGTAGACATGGAAGCATCTCCCCTCCTCCCCCTGCCTCCCCATCCTCCCCATTTAGCCCGCATAAAGGTAAGGCCGGGGCATTGGCCTCACTTACTCCTGAGAAGCACAGCAACCAGTATTAATAACGTGGCTGACTCTTCTAACCATCCTCATAAGCATCCTTCTGCTAAAGAAAATTCAGTGTAATTCAAAGGGGCAACCCGTCAGCGAAAAACTGCCGCTGACATTATTCATCTTCCAAACCACCCAGATCTATCATACACATGAAAACTCATCATTGGGCACGTGTGGAATAGGTATGCCTGACTTAAAGGAATGGTCACTGTCAGCAAAGTTTGAAGTGCAGAGGCTTTCAATCAAATCAATCTTATTCTCCTATTGATTTCCATTACGAAATCTGAGGTGCACTCTGGGTTAAATCCCATTCACCGTGTACCAAACCCTTTGGAAATGGCATGTTTAAAAGAAAAAGGGGTATTCTGATAAAACATTGACAGTGATATTTAATATATTAATAGTAACGCTGTGCTGTATTCACCATGTCACAGCCAAAAAATGCTCAGGATAAAACATAACACAATCTTACAAACTGTGGCTCACATACTGCAGCGGTAACCATTCCCGAACTTATTTTCTCACTAGTTTCACAACTGTCTTGGCATTTCTATCACTATATAGCCAAAGGACTACTACTTACTTATTATTATCTAAAAGTCTTTTCTCATTTTCTACTGGTTCTCTTTCCGAAAATCTCTGTCTAGAAACCCCCGAATAGCTTGTGATGTTATTCTTAGTTGGGGAAAAATTAGCCAGCCAGACTCAGTCATCGTGATTTATTGGGTCCTAGAGCAAATTAAGCCGGGAACATCCCTAAAGGCAGAACTGACAACATGGAAGCTGTCTTACTACGAGCACATCAAGAGAAAGCAGGGATCTTTGGGAAAGACAGTCAAGCTGGGCAAAACACATGAAGCAGGGAAAGAAGAGACAGATATGAGATGGATTGACTCCATAAGAGAAGCCAGCGGCATAAGTCTACAGGAATTGAGCAGGACTGCTGAGGACAGAACATCATGAGCATCACTCACTCACAAAGCCACCAGGAGTCGAAACTCATTCAGTGACTCTCTCTCTCTCTCTCTCTCTCTCTCTCTCTCTCTCTCTCTCTCTCTCTCTCTCGGGATTTGCCCATCATTGGAGCAACTGAGCATCTCCTGCAAGGAGTGTTGCAGAGGGAAAAATGTGGATCTCTGAAGGCTGAACTGGATACTTCAAAGGCTTTTCCTCGCTTCGGAGACAGAATTACTAGCTAACATTGGTAATGTGTCTGTCTTTACTATGTTCAACCAGTGCACTTCATACTTTATGTTCAATAATCAAATGTTTCCCACAATAATATATTGAGTGACTGGTTCAATTTAAAGGTTGATTTTGTTCTAAATGAAAGGATACTGACACTTCTAAATGCCGGGAGCTTGAAATGGAAAAATGACTTCGGATACAAATCTCTGTAGGAATGATGCGCCAAAGGTCGCAGTAGCACAGAATGTCCAGCATTCTAAGGCCTAGCAGGACATTCCGGACAGTGCACTCCTGCTGAATTCTTGAATTCCTTGCCCTCATCGTCGTGGGAAGGCAATTTTTGTTAAGCAACAGACTACCTGAGTCAGAGCCACATGCTCATCGCCAGCAAGGCCTCTGGGTCCCTCTTTATTAACCCCTTTTGTACGACCCGTGGCAAAGCAAAATTCAACATTCAGGGTCAGAATTAAAATTTTATTAAAAAAAAAAAAATGTTTGTTAAACTATAACACACTCACAAATTCTGAAAAGTCCATAGAGCAAGATTGAGAAGTTTTCTGGAGATCAGCAGGCAATCTGTCAAGAATTTTTGGTTATATCACCAAGATGAAGAGGGTGTGTGTGTGTGTGTGTGTGTGTGTGTGTGTGTGTGTTTCCCCATCATATGTTCAAAAACTTCATCATGTCAGTCTCCAAACTGATGCACCCAGGGAGTCAGACCCTTGCTAACTAAATGCCCAAGGACCACAGTTACAACTAAAATGTCTTTGTCTGGACAATAAGAACCAGAACTGGAACAATGATCACCAGACTCCCGTGGCTGTAACCAGCACATTCTTTCCTTGCAGGCAGAAAGAGTGGGAAGCCGAATTATGAGCTGAGTACGGGACGAAAACAAAAGATGTCTATTCTCGAGGAATATTTTCCTATAGGACATGACAGCCCTGATGAAGCTGCCATCTTTCTCTTCAACTAGAAATAATTCTCTCAGTGTATATATGCACTTACGTAATTGTATGTATAGCCGCATACATCATCTTCCAGATTCGAAGTCGATCTCTCATAGTCATGTTTACTAAACTCCCTGACACTTGTTTTTTTATATTACGTTCAAAGCCGATTTCCCAAGTTCATACTTTTCCTCCACTATAGGAAGATTGTGAAGGGAAACAAAAGTATGGATTAAGGATATCACAACTTATAAATTAGTCTCCTATTCAAACATTTCTTTTAAACCCTAGGACCCTCTCCCTTATCACCATACCTTCATGGTGGCAAACATTTACAATCTAGTCTAAATTCATTTGAGTCCACTGCAAAGTAAGATCGCAAATCTCACAGAAGTAGAAGGTGTCATGATATCAAAGAAAGTGAAGCTGGTAAAACAGCTGGCAAAGGATCTATAAAGTTAAACAAATGAAGCTAAGTCAACGGGGATGATGACAATACCGATGCTTTAGAAGAGAATACTTTGAATATCAAATAATGAATCAAGACCCCCGGGGAAAACTGGTGAAACCCTCACAAATTTTTACAAAATGACCCTCTTTTTGATTATGGTATAAAAGCCAAATGTGAAATAAAGAATGTTATAAGGTGCTTCACATTTTATAGAAAATAATTAAGGCAACAATATCTCCTTGATTTTTTTAAAATATTTTATTGATTTTTCACAGAGAGGAAGGGAGAGGGATAGAAAGTTAGAAACATCGATGAGAGAGAGACATCAATCAGCCGCCTCCTGCACAACCCCTACTGGGGATGCACCTGACCGGAATCGAACCTGGGACCCCTCAGTCCGCAGGCCGACGCTCTATCCACTGAGCCAAACCGGTTTCGACAATATCTCCTTGATTTACTTATTCATTCTAATAGGGACATAGTTGTACTTACAACATAAATTTTGTATAGGTTTGAATAAATGTGTTTTAGTAACATTGTTTTATTATTTTTTAAAAAAATGTACCCCAAAAACCTTTTCCTCACTAATAGCCCTGAAACGTGGTTCCTGTTTTCAGTAGCTTTACTTTAAGGAGGCTTTACCAGTGCTAATCACACAGTGCTGATAAAGACTTCCTATACTAATGAGGCAGAACTTTTCTAGTAGTAATGTCTGATGCCTTGTGTCTATCTACATGTTAACATTTTACTCTTTTGTTCATACAATATCCTCCTCTTTCTATTTTTTTGGGGGGGAGGTAACTTATTTACATGTAGGTGTTTCCTGTAGGATCACTTCCAAATGGTAACATTATTAAAAGTAATAGGAGTGTCTCCAAAGGCACGCATGTAGAGGACACAGACTTTGAAATCAACTTGGAGTCAGACTTACCTTTGAATCTGCTTCTGTCACTAAATAGACATACAGTGGTACCTTGAGATACGAGTGCCCTAACATACGAGATTTTTGAGATACAAGCCGTCGAGCGAGCGATTTTTGCTTTGAAATACGAGCAACATTTGAGAGAGGAGTAATCGTGCGGATCGGCCAGCTGCACACGACCCACCAGTTTACCGCGACTCGAGCGTCTCATAGTTTTCCCACGCCTCAAGGTTACGGAACGAATTAAACTCGTATCTCGAGGTACCACTGTATATGGTAATGAGCAAATTATGCGTCCTCTCTGACCTTGGGTATCTTCCAATTGTGAAGATGAAGCAAAATAGCTCCCTCACAAGATTGTGGTGAAGGTCAGATGCGAACGTGTGCAAATCGCCATGTACAGAGAAGGCATTCGATATGCGGCAGCTGTAGCAGTGCTGTTTTTTTTATTTGTGTGACTGCCAAAGTCCCCTTGTGATCTTAATTTGTTGATTATTTTATACATTCAGAATCTTTGCAGGTGTTTTGCAATGTGCATCCAGTGTTGTTAGGCTATAAAAAGTAGCTGGGCTATATTAAAAGTAGCTAAATATGACTAATATTGAAGATGTACCTTCAGAAACGCTTTGTTGTGTAAATCTCTTAGAATGAATTCTAAATGATCCTGTGAAGTTTTGAAAAAGTCATAATTAGGTTTCCAGAATCTACACTGTGAAATTTTGGTTGACTTCTTCTGTAAGTTAAATGGTTGATATTTATGTGGGGAAAACCTCAATGAAAGCCTCCCCTTCTCCACACTCAAACTATTTTCATTAAAAATCTTGACTTAAAAGCAAGGAACTGTCCTTTATCGCAGAGAGAGACCCACGCAGAGCACAATCTTGAAAGTCACATGCTTCTGGATTGGAACCCCTGTTCAACTGCTTCTTGGTTGTGTGACCCCAATTGACCTACATAATATTTCTAAGCGGGGTATCTTCATCCATGAAGTTGGAGATAATAATAATGCCTATTTCGGGGTTGTCGTGAGGATATCTATGCTAATAAAAGAGTAATATGCTAATTTAGACCGGACATCTTCCGGATGACTTTCTGCACAAAGCCACGGTGGCAGGGGCCGAGGCAGAGGCGGTTAGGGGCATCAGGTAGACAGGCAGGCGAGCAGTTAGGAGCCAGTGGTCACGGGTTGCGAGAGGGTTGTCCGACTGCCTGTTTAGGCCCGATCCCTGAGTGGTCTCCGATTGGAGACCACTGCCTGCCCTGTGCATGAATTTCATGCACCAGGCCTCTAGTTTCATATAAAATGTTCACGTGTCCATACAGCCCAGCACATAAAAGGTACTTAATAATTATTAACTATTTCTTTTTATAAAATCTTCAAATTCACAAGTTAATAGGTATGCCATGTTTTGTTTGAAAATGGTAAAAGTGTAACACAAAAACAAAACTTAAGTTCACTTGAGGTTCAAACATCAATTTATAGGCTTTGGTCTTCTGCCCCTGGAGTTTCCTGTATCTGAGTGTTCCTCTCCGTCCTCTGTTACTTCCCCATGAACTTCAATTCTGCCCCAGTGCTTCTTCTTTTTTTTTTATTTTTAATTGATTTTTTACAGAGAGGAAGGGAATGGGATACAAAGTCAGAAACATCAATGAGAGACATCCATCAGCCGCCTCCTGCACACCCCCTACTGGGGACGTGCCTGAAACCAAAATACATGCCCTTGACCGGAATCGAACCCGGGACCCTTCAATCCGCAGGCCGACCGACGCTCTCTATCCACTGAGCCAAACCGGTTTCGGCCTGCCCCAGTGCTTCTTAATGCCCCCCTCCCCTCCACATAACAAGAACAGTGAGGGTGGGGGGCAGTGCGGGTGTGAGATCTTATTCCAAACTGGCAAGGAGATTCTACCTCCCCTCCTTCTCTAAGACTCTGGCATGGACTTCCATGGGTCAGATTAGTTCAGATATTATTCCATTTATTTAGCTAAAGCCAGGAGGTAACAGTGGTTGACATTTGGTATTTACCTAGTAGCACCAGAGACTCTACACTAGGTGAGTTACAAACATTATTTTGACGCTTCCTAACAGCCAGGCAAGGCAGATACCACCTTCCCTGTTTTTAAGATGGGGAGGCAGAGGGTCTGAGCTGGCGAGTTGCTCAGAGTCACGCCATTATGGTCAGGGCAGCACCAATGACCATAGGGATGGAGTTAATGCATTACCCGGGACGCCCTGGCTCTGAGTGCTTTTCTACTTCTGGGAAAGGCCTGTCCTGTCTTCCCGAGGCCAGCGGCCCTCTCCTGCTGGCGCTAACCCGTATCTGTGCCATCATACCGTCTCATTCGTGTGTGACTTTTAACCTTTAAAAAAATAGTTTTATTAATTTCAGAGAGAAGGGAGAGGGAGAAACATCAATGATGAGAGAGAATCATCCGTCAGCTGCCTCCTGCACACCCCACCTGGGTATGGAGCCCCAGCCAGGCATGTACCCCGACTGGGAACGGAATGGTGACCTCGTGGTTCCTAGGCTCACGCCAGCAGGGCACTGTTAACCTTTTTATACCATTTATGGCCCCGCACCACCAACGTGTACACATGATACTAAATGTACCAAGATCCTCGCGCGTACCGTGCATTACCCATGGCAATAAATGCGCCGACAATAAATCCATCTGCGATGGATGTTGTAGATCTGATCAACACAACTCCAGCTATCAAAAATAAATGATGCCGAGACCGGTTTGGCTCAGTGGACAGAGCGTCAGCTTTCGGACTGAAAGGTCCCGGGTTCGATTCCGGTCGGGGGCATGTACCTTGCTTGCGGGCACATCTCCAGTGTGGGGCGTGCAGAAGGCGGCTGACCGATGTCTCTCTCTCTCATCGATGTTTCTGACTTTCTCTCTCCCTTCCTCTCTGTAAAAAATAAATAAAATATATTAAAAAAAACACACACACACAACACTTTCCACCATCCCAATCATTTCTATTTCCTGTCTCCCTTAGCAAATACTGAATTTCAAATCGTGCTCGGTCCAGCCAGCAGAATCTTGCAAATACAACTGCGATGCGGAGTCCCCCAGAGTCAGGAGGAGGCACAGCTGAGACACGGGCTGCCATGAAGTGTGTGTGTGTGTGTGGGGGTGGGATGTGTTCCTTCCATTCCGGGACGACGGAATTAAAAGTTTCTCCTCTCTCTCTGGGAAAGAAGCACCGAATCCGGCAATCCTTCCAAAAGTGGAAGTTGAGCTCCCCGCGCCTTTTGCGGGGGAAGCTGCAAGTGCGCTAACCATTTAAGGTCAAGAAAACAGCTGGGCTACTACTACCCCTGGAGCACGGAGCACGCGCGCGCCGCAGGGCTGGCACCTCGGAGATAGCGGGCCCCTCTCCGCGCATCCTCTTTGTTATCCCGGCTCCGGGGCCGCACGGCGTCACCTCCCGGCGGCTGACACCTCTCCAAAGCCACCTGGGGGGCCTCACCTGGGGAACCCGCCCCCCCACCAACCCCCCTGGAGCGCTGCGGGGGGTCAGGAGCTGGGCCGGCGGCGCGCGCACCGGGGACGCGCAGCGCAGCGCGGGGCGGGCCGCCCGGGCGCCGCTTCCCCTTTTGTGCGGCGCTTCCTCCGCGGGCGCTCGCGCTCCGCACCCGGGCGGCCGGTGGGGACTTGGTGGAGCGGTTTTGGGTGCCTTTTTCTCTCTTTTTTTGCGGTTTATTTTTTAGTTTTAAGTGGCGACCTCGCGGTCCCGGAGGGCCCCCCCCCCAACCCCGGTGCCAAGGAGCGAGGCGCGGCGGCAAGTGTCACTGCCTCCCGGCGCGCCGACGGCGTCTCTCCCCGCCGCCCGGCCGCCCGCTCCTCCTCCTCCTCCTCCAGGAGGCATCCTAAGCCCGCAGCCCGGACGGACGGACGTCCGCCTCCCCGGACCGGTCCCGCATGGCGACGCGGGACCCCCCGACCCTTCCGAGGGGCGCCGGGCGTCCTAGGCTCCAACCAGGCACCTAAGCGACGGGGTCGGAGGCCGGGGGCTCGGCCGCGTCGGGCCGCCCCGGCGTCCCGGTGCCGGTGCCGGTGCCGGAGATGCCGGAGCGTCCGCCGCCCGGGCCCTCCTCCCCGCGTCCCTCGCGTTCGCGCTCGCGGCCGAGGAGCGGCGGCGGCCCGGGCCCCCCTTATATAGGCCTCTAAAAATAGCTCGCCGCGCGCCGCCTTGCGAGGCAGCGGGCAGACTCCCCGCGCGCCAATCGGCGCCCGCCGCCGGGGCCGGGCCCCGCCCCGCGCCCCGCTCCGCGCCGCCCATTGGTCCTCAGTGACTTCATGAGCCCCCTGTTTACCTTACATGGTCACACGCGGTCTCACGGAGGCCCCGCCCCCGAGATCCCACGGCTGCGCGCCGCGCGGGGCGGAGGGAGGGAGTTTGGGGAGGAGGGAGGG
>PVJN01022231.1:0-33673 GCA_004026805.1 Lasiurus borealis | reverse complement strand
CTATCTCATTGCAGTTTTGATTTGCATTCCTGTTCCGATTAGTTATGTTGAGCATTCTTTTTTCATATCTTCTTTGGGGAATTATATATTCAAATCCTTTGCCTATTTTAGCAAGTATTCCTTCCTCTCTCCCTCTGTTTCTTCCTCCCTCCGTCCCTTCTTCCCTCCCTCGCTCTCTCCCTCCCATTTTTTCCTCTCTCTTTCCTCTCCCCTCATATTGAACAATATTTTTTAATGTAAAAATTTTACATTTTTTTAATTGAGTTGCAAAAGTTCTTTATATATCTGGATATTGACTCCTCCTCTGATATTTGACTCTTAGAAACTTTCTCCCATCCTCGAGATTGCTCTTTTATTCTGTTGATCATTTCTTTGGATGCACAGAAGTTTTCAAGTTTGCTATCATCTCGTTTGACTATTTTTGCTTTTGTTGTCTGTGCTTTGGATATCATATCCAAGAAATCGGAGCCAAATCCCATGTTCCAAAGCTTTTCCTCCATGTTTTCTTCTAGGAGTTTGAAAGCTCTAGGTCTTACATTTAGTTCTTATATTTAATACATTGAGTTGATTTGCATCTTTAGTGTGAAGTAGGGTCCGGTTTTATTCATGTCCATGTGGATATCCAGTTTCCCCGCTCTATTTCTGGAAGAGACTGCTCCCCATCCTGCATCCCTGGCACCCTCGTGGAAAATGATTTGGCCATAAATGCAAGCGTTCCTTTCTGGGCTCACTATTCTATTCCTTTGGCGTATATATCTGCCTTTTTGGCAGTCCTACACTGTCTTGATTACTGTTGATTTGTAGTGAGGTTGGAAATGAGGCAAAGTATGGATTTCATCTTTGTTCTTCTTAAATATTCTTTTGACTCTTTACGGTCCCTTGAGATTCCATATGGATTGTAGGATTTTAAAAGTATTTTTGCTACTGTGCCCTTGGGATTCTGACAGTGATTACATTGAATCTTTAGATTTGGGGTAGGGGGAGGGCACTATGGGCATTTTAGCGATATAATATCTTCCAATCCATGAGTATGGGATATCTCTTCGTTTATGTGTGCCTTTAGGCATTGCAATTTCTTAACCTCACCAAGGTAATGTGGTCCCTTTTGCTTTTTAAGTGGGTGGCTTCATGAGGACACCCTATCCTATCATATTAGCGACGACACTTCTAATCAGAGATTTTGGCTCAGTGTGTAGGATTGGCATCGGCACCTCAGATCATATTGATGCAGGAAGTGTGTAGAATACATACTTGGAGATACTTTTCAATACCAGTGGTTCTCAAATTGGATGTCATGGTAGAATCTCTGGAGATACACTGAGGCCGAGAGCTCACTACTAAACATCCTGATCTAAATGGTCTGCCATGGAGTTCAATGTCAGGAACTTAACACTTTCCCTGGGTGTGATCATGTGCGGCCAGCGTTGTGAGCCACCATTCTCATGCTACTTATAGATGAATTGATTAACTCTGGGAGTCCATTAAGGCAGCGCATCTCTCTAAGGAGTTAAGCACAGCACAGAGATAGCTTAAAACATCAATGAAAACTCCCATTCAGCCTCAGAATCTCCTTCAGCCCAGGCCTCCTTTCCCGTTATTAATAGGGTCAAAACATTTAAAGCCAACATGTGTGTCTGAAACTGGCTCTGAATCGAACACCACTAGGAAAAGAAGCTGTGACTCGGAGCCATTAAGAGGTGAAGCAATCCAGCCCACGTTGTTGAATAGAAACAACCGGCATGTCTTTCCGGACGATGAAATGACAGGCAATTTCCATTCTTGTCGCACGCACTCGGGTTTATTAGATGACACAATGAAGGCGGAGAAGGCAGTCAAAGGAGTGCTTTCTTTCTTGCCTTTTTCAGAAGATTTCTGAGGGGCGTTTGCATGTAGCCGAGGCCCTCACACCGTTCCCCAATTCAGAGTTCCCGCGAGGGTGTTACAAAGCCTTGCGAAGGAGACGCCAGCCACACTCATACAGAAGGCGGTGGAGGCACCGTTTTGAACATACATTTTAACTTAGAAAAAGTCAACAGTCTTGAAAGGAAAGGGAAGCTATGAGATTTCTCATATCAGGTTGAGCTCTTCCAACAAAGAAATTATCTCCAGTTTTCCCTTTGACTGTTCTGATGAATAAATCGTCTGCCTCCCAAACTGACAAAGGAAAAGGAGAAGAAAGAGCAATGGATCTTTCAAGGTTTCCAAGTACAAAGTCTGTGGGGTTTTATGCTACCAGAAGTATTTAGCGTGCTGAAATAATCTGGCATGTAGAAGAGATTCAAAAAGCATTTCCCCCAATAATGAACTCTATATATTAATATATCTGTAAAAATGTCTGCGAGAATTAACCAGGATTCTTCCCTTTAATCTCAAATTCCTCTTAATCCATGCATGTCTCCTAAAATGCTCTGGTCTTTAAAATTCAAGTTTTCCTCCTGAATTTAGACTCTATCCCCTGGACCTAGTACCTCCAATTTTCTAGGAATATTTTTGAAAGAATATAGCAAAAACGGTTGCTTTGAATTAAAAAAAAAAGTATCATGTAACTCATAGCAACTGGTTGTTCCACTGTTTGGTCAATTTGCATATTAGCCTTTCATTATATAGGATATTCATAATCCTGTATAATCCTCTTTTCCCATTTAATGTTCAAATGAAACAGAAGCATGTATAAAGTTATGTTGGTGCTACTATCTTAGAAACATTCAAGCATGTCTTTTATACCTCTAATATGATATTTATTTTCATGGAATTCATCCAAAAATCATACAGCAGCCTTAACCAATTCACTAGAAAATTCTGAAAGTCCTATTCTTGTTCTGTGCTTTGTGGTGTGACATCACTGCCCACACAATTGTTCCAGAACCCTGAACTAGAAACCTTCTTTCACGAGCAGATTGGAAATTCTCTCCGCTAACCACCCACAGGAGTCTTTGAGAAAGTGGTTAAGGGTGAGAGAGAGAGACTTTGAAAACACATTAAAAAATAATCTTAAGTGTTTTTATTTTTTTTTACTGGAGACTCAGTGCACGAATATTTGTGTACTTGGCAGTGGGTAGGGGAGTCCCTCAGCCCAGCCTGCATCCTCTCACAGTTTGGACCCTCTCGAGGGATGTCCACCTGCCGGTTTAGGCCCACTTCCGGGGGATTGGGACTAAGCTGGCAGTCGGACATCCCTCTGGCAGTGCGAGAGCCCTTGGGGGTTGACATTCTTAGTGCTGCTGTGGAGGAGGGAGAGGGTCCCGCCACTGCCACTGCACTGCCAGCCATAAGCCGGTTTTTGGATGAGTGCTGCTCCCCCTGTGGAAACACACTGACCACCAGGAGCAGCTCCTGATGGAGTGTCTGCACCCTGGTGATCGGCGTTTATCATAGTAACCAGTCATTCCTGGTCATTTGGCTGTTAGGGTCAATTAGCATATTACCCTTTTATTATATAGGATTTCTCCAAATTTTGACTTTCCTTCCATTTTTGCTCCTTTCCTACCAGCTATAGTTTCCCTGTCACAAACATCCGGCACCCACGCGCTGGCTGAGAAGGCTGGGAACATTGTTATATGATAAGTCAACCTTGACCTCTGTGAAACAAACAAGCAAACAAACCCAATCCAAGCCCAGGCCTAAGACAAACTCAAAGCCAAGACCCAAACCCAAAGCCAACTAAACATAGACTCTGTATTGCTGTCAGAGTTCCTGCTTTGTCCATCAAGTCACTGAGAAACATCTTTACACTTATTGACAGCTCCATTTTTGAGGATTTAAAAACAGTGTAAATTGCAACAGATTATACAGCTCCACGACTGTTATTGGCACGTTCGTTCATATCGAGCTGACAGTTGAAAGAAAGCAATCTTTTACAGCTGCCTACAAAAACTCATGGAAGATGACCTTTCTGAATAATTGATGAGGACTTTTTGTCTTTGTTGCAAGTTTCTGAGGTGTGCACAGCCCATGGTAGCCAGATGAGTCCAATGGACTCTGAAAATCTTTATTTGGAGCTGCTCTTGTCAGCTTTTCTGTAGGAGGTGACATTTGTTAGGAAACTTCAACAGGCTAGAATACATGAGGTAGTATTAGAACATATTCTCCATTTCACTTACAGTGGTACCTCGAGATACAAGTTTAATTCATTCTGTAACCTTTAGGCGTGGGAACTACGAGACACTCGAGTTGCGGTAAACTGGTGGGTCGTGTGCAGCCAGCCGATCCGCGCAATTACTCCTATCTTAAATGGTGCTCGCATTTCAAAGCAAAAATCGCTCGTATCTCAAAAATCTCGTATGTTAGGGCACTCGTATCTCAAGGTACCACTGTACTTCCAAATTACGTCCGTGGGTTGAACAATGTGCAATATGTTGTGTAACTAATTATCAAAGGCAGTCTTCACAGTCCAGTTTTCCTGTTCCCTCAGGTTAGAGGAAGCATAGTCTAGTCAAATTATGATTAAAGGTTGGGATTCCTATAACATTTATTTGTAAAGATAGTGTGTATTCATAATCATTTAGTGATAAAGTAGTTCTGAAGAATAAATATGATTGCTAATACACTCTATAACCTGTATTTATCGTAATAAATTTGGTCCCAAAAATGTATGCATGCTAAAACAGCTAATAGCTCAATTTTGAACAATGAAATGTATTTATTGTTTTTTTGTTAATCCTCACCCGAAGACATTTTTCCACTGATCTTTCAGATAGAGTGGAAGAGAGAGGAGAAGACAGAGAGAAACGTTGATGTGAGAGAACCACATCGATTGGTTGCTTCCTGCACACACTCCAATCAGGGCCTGGGCTGAGGAGGAGCCTGCAACCAAGGTTCATGCCCTTCACTGGAATCCAAACCAGGACCCTTTGTTCTGCAGGCTGACACTCTATCCACTGAACCAAACCAGCTCGAGCAAATGAAATGTATTCTAATGAACACAGTCTTTAAAGTTATTAAAAATGTGTGTATACATTTCTGGAGGGACACTGTATATCAGCAAAGCAGGAAATAGCAAAAGAAGTCTTTTAGAGTTAAACAAAATTAATCTGAAGTTATGCCAGCAAATTCTGGATTATTATATGTTATCAAATTACTGTGTTAATGGTATTTCTGATACAAATATAAAACTGGAACAGAAATAATAAGAATAGCTCTTAATTATATCACCTTGCCTTAATCATAGCCCAAGGAGACCGTTCAGTAATTAATAGATATAAGTTTCGTAGTGGATAATGATACTCTACGGCTATGCCACTTCTTCTATAACCATTTAATTATTAAATGTGTTTTCACAAAATAGAACTCACAGTTTTATATTCTAAAAAGCATTTAGTGAAATATAACAAATATATAAATATTCAACTTCTAATATATTATAAACTTGAACATTGTGCTGTTTACTGTACTTCCATTTTTTTAATTTTTTTATTTATCTTTATTGTTGAAAGTATTACAGATATCTCCCATTTTCTTCCCACCCCCTTGACTCACTCCACCCCACTACCACCCACTCTCCAGGTCTTGACAGCACTTTTGTCTGTGTTTATGGATTATGAATATCCTATGTAATAAAATGCTAATATGCAAATAGAGCAAACAGCAGAACAACCGGTGGCTATGACATGTACTGACCACCAGGGAACAGACATTCAATGCAGGAGCTGCCCCCTGGTGGTCAGTGCGCTCCCACAGGGGGAGTGCTGTTCAGCCAGAGGTCGGGCTCATGGCTGGTGAGTGCAGCAGTGGCTTCCGTCTCTGTGGCAGCACTAAGGATGTCCTACTGATGGCTTAGGCCCGCTTCCTAGGGAGGGGACCAAAGCCATCACTGGGACACCTCCCTGGGGGCTCCTGGACTGCAAGAGTGTGCAGACTGGTCTAAGGAACGCCCCCTCCCCATTAGTGCACAAATTTCATGCACCAGGCCTCTAGTATACATATACATTATTTTGATAATCTCTTTCTGTATCCCTTTCCCTCTGAAATACATTGGTCTGTTGCATGCTTCACTGTCTCTGGATCTATTTTGCTCATTAGATTTCACATAAAAGTAAGATCATGTGATACTTGTCTTTCTCTGACTGGCTTATTTCATTTAGCATAATGCTCTCCAGGTCCCTCCATGCTGTCTCAAAGGGTAAGAGATCCTTTTTTTATTATTACAGCTGCATAGTAATCCATTGTGCATATGTACCACAGTTTTTTTTTATTTATTCATCTACTGATGGGGCACTTGCCTGCCAGAATGGCTGCCATCAATAAATCAACAAGCAACAGGTGTTGGCGAGGATGTGGAGAAAAAGGAGCCCTAGTACACTGCTAGTAGGAATGCACACTGCAGTTCCATTTATTAGAAAAATATGAGATATTTGAAACATAATCAGGGTCCTCTGGACAAACCCTCTAATTCTATTACCCTCTACTAAGGTAGTCACAAACACAAATTTGATGTTCATCATCCCCATGCCTGTTTATTGTGTACAACGTAATGTAGTCTTGTGTTGGAGGATTGATGAGCTTAGATAAATTAAGTCATACTTCATATGTATTCTGCAACTTGCTGCTCTTACCCAAAACTAGATGTGGACATTGTTCTTTGTGGATACACATCTCTCTAACTCAGTGGTTCTCACAGTTTAGTGGATATCAGCATCAACCGGGGAACTTGAAAAAAAAAAATACAAAGGTCAAAGCCCTATCCTACTGCAATAAAGCCTGCCTGGGTGTCTGTGTTCTAGGTGCTCTCTGGACGATTCAGTTCAGATACACACCAGTGTGAGAAGCACCATTGTAGTGCATTGGTTCGCACTATATCAGCGGTTCTCAACCTGTGGGTCGTGACCCCTTTGGGGGTCGAACGACCCTTTCACAGGGGTCGCCTAAAACTATTGGAAAACACCTATTTCTCATGGTCTTAGGAACCAACACACTGTTCTTCAGTGTAGCAAAATGTAGCAATGTAGTTTACTGTTGTCATAGGAAGACTGTTACCCATGCTGCACCACGATTCAAGACAAAATTTCATTTATTTGTAATTAGAAATAAATATGTCACAATATATAATTGCATATTGTTTTTTGTGATTAGTCACTATGCTTTAATTATGTTCAATTTGTAACAATGAAAATACATCCTGCATATCAGATATTTACATTACAGTTCGTAACAGTAGCAAAATTACAGTTATGAAGTAGCAATGGAAATAATTTTATGGTTGGGGGTCACTACCACATGAGGAGCTGTCTTAAAGGGTCTCGGCCTTAGGAAGGTTGAGAACCACTGCATTATATTGTATTTTTTTTTTTTTTTGTATAAACGCAATGCAATGGATCCATTCTCTTTATGTTGCACGTTTGTTTCTGATATTTATTTATTTATTTATTTATTTATTTATTTATTTATTGACAAGTACCATCATGTGGGATGCTAAATATTGCAACATTGCCAGTGTACACACTCCTATGGTGGACTAGTTTCTAATTTGACTGGAACTTTCTCAGTTTTAGCACAGAAAATATTGTGCCCCAAAAGGCAAATTGGTATGGTTGACTACCCTAATGAAAATGCATACCACATGTTTCTGACCTCAAAACATTAGTATTCTCACACACTTCAAAAATATTATTTTTGTCCACATAGAGTGATGTATAAAAATAATATTTGTTTTAATTTGTTTCATTGATTACAAGTGTGACTACTCTTTTACATCTATTAGTCAGATTTTCTCCTCTGTGAATTGTCTTTTCCCATTTTTCTAATAGGATATTATTCTTCTGTATAGATTTTTATGATTTTCAGCATGAAATATTTATTAGTCACATGAGTTACAAATATGTTATGCCCATTTGTCTTATTTTTTACTCTCATTTATTTTGTACGAATTTTATGTTTGGCAGAATCAAAATTTTGTTTTTAATGTTAATGCTTTTTTTGTGGCAAAACTAAGATTCATTATGTACACTAAAGTAGGAACTTTAACTTATAGATATTTTCGAAGCTGAAAATTTTACTTTTGACATTAGCTCTTTAGTATATACCTAGAGTTATGTGTGAGGGTAAGAGCTAACTTTACTTTTCCCAAAATAAATAATGAACTAATCCAACACTATATATTAATCAGTCTGTCTCTTAATTATTTACAGTATTTTTTGCCAAAATCTAGTTTTTATATATCTCTATTTAGTTTGTGTTTTTTCATGTGTGTGTATTTAGTTCATTAGTCTATAAAGCTTATTTTTCCCCACCCCCATTAAATGTTTTCAATTTTTATAGCTTTATAGTTAGGCATAATATCTGGTAGAACAAGTGATTTTCATTATTCTTTTTTCAGTAGTCTTTTTGTTGTTTGTAACTCCGTTTCTTCCATTTAAAAATCATAGTACATTCATGAACTTGCATTAAAATGTGATCTTGATGGAAATCACATTGAATTTAAGGATACTTTAGGAAGAATTACTATTTTGACAGTAGAGTTTTCCCATCCATTAGCATGGTACAGGTCTCTCCATTCACTCAATTCTTCTTTCATTCTTTTAATGTATTTTAATTTTCCTAGAAGTTTTACATATATTTTCATTTGCTGTTGTATTACAAGGGACATTTTTTTCTTTCTTGTATCTTCTAATTTCTTGATTCTCAAGTCTACAAGCACTGTTGCTACATGTTATGTTTTTATTATTAAGCAAAATGTCTGAACATACATCAACCGTCATAGGTCCTAAAAGTTGAAAGAGTGTTTATTATCTTCTTTACAATATATATAGCTGCAATTTCTTTAACTACCCTATTATATTGCCCAGTAAATGTGGAAAAGTAGTAATGACAGAAGCTAAACTCGCTGTTTTACTTATTGAGA
The DNA here is from genome assembly GCA_004026805.1 of Lasiurus borealis. Classification (NCBI taxonomy): domain Eukaryota; kingdom Metazoa; phylum Chordata; class Mammalia; order Chiroptera; family Vespertilionidae; genus Lasiurus; species Lasiurus borealis. Next base: position 24,837 of record PVJN01022231.1, on the reverse strand, counting down.
TTGCTTCTAAAATTTCCCCAGTAAGTAGCAGGCGGGCTGATATATGCAGAAAGGTCCCTTCTACTTCATATTTTCGGGCTGTAAAGATGTTTGTTCTTTGTCTGTTAATCGTATGAGAGTATGGTATTCTGAAGACCTTGAACATATGCATTGACATGATGGCATTTTAACTGCCCTGCTGGGCACCTCCTCCCACATGCTGTATCCACCCACTTGGATAAGTGCTCCTTTTGACTGTGAGCCAGACTCAGTGCTTCATTCCCACCCAATAGGATAGGACCACAGTAATGCCCTGCCTACCCCCTCCAGCACAATGATGAACACTAGTCGTGAGTGTTTTCATTCTTGCCATGTTCTCAATCTTAATCCAAAAACATGTCACCTTTTCCCATGAGTATAGTCATAAGTATGTTTATCGTCGACTCCCTTGTCAATGACCTGGGTCAGTGTTCTTAAAATGGTAAACTAACCTGTGTCTCTGCAACAAGTCCCACTGGATCAGGATGTGTTCAACTTTTTATATATGGACAAATTCGTTTTACAATTTTTATGGGGATTTTGGACCTTTGCTCTGGGGGTGGGGGGAGATTTGTTTGGAACTTGCTTTTCTTGTAAAAACTTAGTTTGGTTTTACGAGTGTGATGTGCATATCATAGAATGGCCTAAGGATATGGTTGCGATTTATGGCTTGATATCTTTTCTTTTTTAGATCATTGATATATTTTTCCCATTGGAGATATCTGAGCTTTTATTTTTTTTTTAGTTTTTATTAAACCACGGATTATATATTGATAGTAATTAGGAGTTTATTAAGCCCTGGACAGGTAGCTAGGTTGGTTAGAGCATTGTCCTGTTACACCAAGATTGCAGATTTGATCCCTGGTCAGAGCACATGCAAGAATCAGCCATTGAATGCAGCATAAATAAGTGGTCCAATATATCAACCAGTCTGTCTCTCTTTCTCTTTCTCTCTCTACCTTTCTCTCTCTCTAAAAGCCACTCAATAAAAAGGGGAGTTGACTAAATGTGTTTTATCATTATTACCAGTTCTCTCATACCCTGAACTCGAGTTTAGTTTTATTCATGTCGAATATCTTTTATATGTGTTTTTTTCATCTTTAAATTTCTGTGGGCAGAAAATCTGCCTTGTTTGTATATGCCTGTGAATAGCTCTATTTCTCTCTCTCAAGGCCAGCTCCCGACGCCGAAGCTGTGCTGATAAATTCCATGAGCATATTGCTTCCTTTATTTTATCCTTATCTCTGGAGTCAGGAAACACCCTTCACAGACCATGACTGGAAGCAAATTGAGCAATTTTCTTTCTTCATTCCTCTGTGGGACCTGAGCCATCAGTACTGCAGGGATACAGATACAGGGAACTGAGTAACTATAGGGTGTTTATTTTTTCTTGTTTGATTTCATTAAGTGTCATATATAACTTGAATTTAAGGACAGTGATATTATTTAATTTTCCTCATTTCAGATGTCACTCACCGTTGCTAAGAGTTTGGTTCATAGGGTCTACATATTGATCTGTTTACTATTTTGACCCAGAAGTGGATCATACAGTTTAACAATGCATTGCAGAAACTCATCTGTATGTCTCTCCTACTAGTTATATCTAGATATCATTATTACAACAGTTGTATCTTTTATTATAAACCCATTCAGAATTTCTCTGTAGGTTTCTCCTACTAGTTACATCCAGGTATCACTATTAAAACGGTTGTTACTTTTATTATAAACCCATTCAGAATTGCTACTGGCATTAGTAGATGCCAAGTACAGTGGTACCTCGAGATACGAGTTTAATTCGTTCCGTAACCTTGAGGCGTGGGAAACTATGAGACGCTCGAGTCGCGGTAAACTGGTGGGTCGTGTGCAGCCGGCCGATCCAAGCGATTATTCGTATCTCAAATGTTGCTCGTATTTCAAAGCAAAAATCGCTCTCTCGACGGCTCGTATCTCAAAAATCTCGTATGTTAGGGCACTCGTATCTCGAGGTACCACTGTACAAGACACTTACTGAGTGCTTACTGTATACTAACCACTATTTGAGTATTTTGCATGTGCTGCTCATTGAATTCTAGCAAAGACCATATGACACAGCTACCCTTAATCAAAGGGGAAAAGCAGAAGTACACGGGGATTAGATAATTTTTTCCGTGCTCAGGTAGGGGTAAGGTGCCTACCTCGTGTGCAAACCCAAGTTGTGTGACTAGATCACTTAGATGGTTGATGAATGAAGAACTAACAGATGAATGTTCCAGATGACATCTGTCCACCCTGGCCTGTCTCTCCGTCCTGCCTCACCCTGGCCTGCAGCACTGGTGTTCTGAGTCTCTAGAGCAAGGGTCATAATATATTTGTCTCATTATCCCAGCTCCTAGCACCGAAAGTAGAATCTCGGGGTGCCTCACAAATAGTTGTCTGGGCTACATCAGACCTGACTGGGATTCGGCTCTGAGGATTCACACTGTTATATTGGCTCATGAAGACAATGCCATTCACTATTTTCTCCAGAGGCCTGTTCACACTGATGAAACATTCTGATAAAGTAATATATATGTTAAAGAAGGGTCTCTGGAGATACTGCAAGGAGACTTGTCTTCTGCCAGTGTTTTTGTGAAGTATTAGAGTGAGACGCTTTGGAACTACAAATAACTGAAAGCATTTCATTGACATCAGTCTCTTTTTCAGCAGACGTGTAAGGAAATGAAGCAGCTTGCTATTTCTTCCCAGACTGGCCATTTCTCAGCATGACCTCTAGATAATTTTATACTTAAGACCCTCAGCTAGAAGAAAGGGCAGATTTGATAAAAATCATTGTCTTAAAATATAGAGGCATTTTGGTTGTTTAAAATTAAAAATAGCCCTGGCCGGTGTGGCTCAGTTGTTTGAGTGCTGCCCCATGCACCGAGAGATTGTCCCTTTGCTCGCTGGTCAGGGCACATGCCAGAAATGCAGGCTCCATCCCGAGCAGAGGGTGTGCAGGAGGCAGCTGATTGATGTTTCTCTCTCTCTCTCTCTCTCTCTCTCTCTCTCTCTCTCTCTCTCTCTCTCTCTCTATCAAATCGATCAACACACATTTTCGAAAAAGAAAAGAAATAAAAACATCTCATTCTCCGCACCGATGCCGAGAATGTTCCCCATAAGCATCCCACCTTGAAAACGAAATCTCAGAAATCACTAAGTGACAGCCAGACAAGCCGGTGGCCAGGGGAGGCAGGATGCACATCTGCGGGAAGTCCTGTCAACATTCTTTTTTTTAAAAAAGGAGGGAGAGTGTGCTTGCTATTGGCACCGGGCAATTAGCGGCCACTTTTCCTGCCTCCCTGCTGGTCAGGCAGCCCGGCAGCCGCCTCGTTCCTGCAGAAACCGCCCGTCCTGATGCCCAGCGCCTGTCTCCCGGGCCGCTTTGTCTACAAATTGATATGTGGTCCTGCCTTAAGTGATCCGGCCCTGAGAAAACGCGAGGCTGCTGAACTCCGAGGCGGGCTGATCAGCACGGAGACACACAAAGGCCGGCTCCCGTGGCCGGTACAGCCGCACAAAGGAGGCACCTCGGGTGGAAGGGGCTGAACATTTGGACAGAGAGGCCGCGGTGTGGATGAAAAGGATGCTTCTCCTTTTGATGGATGCCAGCCAGACCCAGAGAATTGAGGCATTCCATTCCATTCGCTCAAGGATGCTCTGAAAGAGACTGAGGCTCAGATCAGTCGGGAGTGTGTCTGTCTCTCAAGGAAGTCCAAGCGTTGATAAGAAGAGCTAACTATGCAAAATCTCTTCGATTCCTCTGCCCTGTGATTCCACGCAGGAATCAGCCGAGCCCACGGGGGAATCTGGCCCCGTCCATCACAGGAGAGCCCCCTTCTGCACCATCAGCCCCCGATGAGAGCGCGCTGCAGCCCACAGAAAGCTTTTCTCCGGGAACGTTTTCATAAATGGTCATCGCGAAGCCCCCGATAGCACAAGTGACACAGCTGATAAAACACGATGAGATCTCCGATGTAACAAAGACGTGAGTTCACAAACCACTTTTCATAAGTAAAGAATTGCATGTATTTGCTATATGACCCCTCTACACACATACACACACACACGCACACGCAGTGTGAGCTGAAACTCACAGAGCCTCCGGGGAGGGCATGTGTGGAAATACCTGCTGATCGCAAATCCAGAAGCAGCAAAAGGGTCAGTCCGAAGGGTTCACCCATGCTATTTGAATAACGTAACACACATGAACTTCACAAAAATAAATATGTAGAAACTTCTACTGGGAGCATACCATCCTCTTACCTCCTTCATTTTTCTGTCATCAAGCAGATGTGAAGTGAAATGTGTGTATTTTTTTATGATGATGCAGAATGCATGATTGTTAGCAGATTTCAATTGCCAAATACCAGTCTGGAGGACATAGGATTATCGTTATGATTCCTGTAACACTTCAGATATTGATGTAGATCCATAAAAACCAAATCTGGCATGGGATAGGTATACTCATTGGACCTCTGTGTTCTTGCCTAGCACCAGGTGAGACAGGGGAAAAATGGAGGAAAAACAGAGAGGAGGAAATAAGGAAGCATATCTCAGTGAAAGAACTAAAAACTGCGTGTGTGTGTGTGTGTGTGTGTGTGTGTAGAGGGGTCATATAGCAAATACATGCAATTCTTTCCTTGTGAAAAGGTACTTCCAAAAGTCAGAATTCATTCCATCCTCCCAACAGCAAAGTGTGGTAGCTGCTGGCAGGCGCTGCTCTTTGCCTGTTAGTCGTAGGGATGCTGATGTTCAGAGTAAGAGAATTAGACCCCCAGCCATCTACGAAGTGGGAATCCCCCAATGAGAACCCAGGCCGTCTGAACCTTAGTTCAAGGACAGCCACGCCCTGATGCCCCGAACAAGACAGACCTGAGGCTCGTTTATAATCTCAAGAAATGTTTATAGTTTTATGAAACAAGCCCAATAATTTCAGATTACTGTGGAAGTTGGAATAAATACCCCAAGAGGGGAGAAAGGTTTGTTTACTTGGCTTAATATAGTTGATCACTGGCATTAAGAAGTCACATGGTAGCCGAAACTGGTTTGGTTCAGTGGATAGAGCGTCGGTCTATGGACTGGAAGGTCCCGGGTTCGATTCCGGTCAAGGGCATGTATCCTGGTTGCGGGCACATCCCCAGTAAGGGGCGTGAGGAGGCGGCTGATCGATGTCTCTCTCTCATCGATGTTTCCAACTCTCTATCCCTCTCTCTTTCTCTCTGTAAGAAATCAATAAAATATATTTTTTTTAAAAAAGAAGTCACATGGTAAATATTTTTGAATGTGTATTTGAATCAGAAAAGTTCATGTTTTCTCCTCGACAAAAAATGTTGACACATTGAGGAGTACATGGCACATAGCATGGCATAATATTAAGACTTGAAAACAAAGAATTGAGAGTTTGATCGCTACTTGGTGCTCCTGGATCACCTTGACCTTCACGTATAATCTCGGCCTCAGTTTCTTCCATGTAAAATGGGAAGAGCAGCCAAAGCAAAACACTTTTTCTGATTCCTGAGCTGTTTTAGAGGTCAAATGAAATTTTATTTTTAACGTTATTTTGGATATTTTCGCTATTTGAAAGCCCCCGTTCTATTCGTATGAAGAACTATAAACAGTACCTGTGAATGATGATGTGTCCAGATGCTCAAAACCAAACCTTCACTTCTGAATCATGTTGCAGCGTTTGTTCCGCAGAGTAGCACAGCATTGAAAAAGCATCCCCTGGTAGACCAGACAGTGAGAGTTCCTCAGCATCATGCACTGTGACTAATTCATTCTTCCCTCAGCAACACCTGAGATTCTGAGATGATGCTTACTGAGCTATACAGATAATTATAATGGCGATGACAGTGCTTTATCATACACACACTCATGCTCATAATTTTATGAATTATTTTACTCTGTTATCTAATTTTGGATGACATAGATGCTATTTATATAAGTGCATCAACATGTTCATCACAAGCCCAGCCGGTGTGGCTCAGTGGTTGAGCATCGACCTATGAACCAGGAGGTCATTCAGGGTTCAATTCCCAGTCAGAGCATATGCCCAGGTTGCAGGCTTGATCTCCAGAAAGAGGCGCAGGAGGCAGCTGATAAATTATTCTCATCATTGATGTTTCTATCTCTCCCTCTCCCTTCTTTGAAATCAATAAAAAATACACTTAAAATTTTATTTAAAAAAATATTAACCTTAGAATCCCTGAAAATGGAACACACGTGATCACCCAATTTTAATTACACTGGTACCTCAAGATGTGAATGCCCTAACATACGAGATTTTTGAGATACGAACCATCGAGCGAGCGATTTTTGCTTTGAAATACAAGCAACATTTGAGATAGGAGTAATCACGTGGATCGGCAGGCTGCACACGACCCACCGGTTTACCAAGACTCGAGCATCTCATAGTTTCCCACGCCTCAAGGTTACGGAACGAATTAAACTCGTATCTCGAGGTAACACTGTACTCACACCCTAATGCAAACTCAAGTCTTTGATCATTTTTATTTTGTTTTCATTGGTCAACTTTCTCCTCTTTTCCATGGAGCTCAAAAACTAGTTCGAAAACCACTTCTTGTAAAGCTTTTGATTTTACCATTTGAAAGTGATATTTCCTCTTCCTTTCATTTGGGAGGAAGTGTACATTTTCATGATGAGTGAAATATGTCCGGAAACTCCTCAAACAATTTCCTCGTGGTCGAGGATAAGGAGTGATTAGGCCTTCAAATCAGAAAACTTCAGAGAGCCAGAAGCTTTCAAAACGTGCAGCTTTAATTCACGATTTTTCTCACTGTCTGCCGAAGAGCAATCACTGCTGACACACTCGCTCAATTTTTTTTTTTTCCAAAAGGTATGTAATTGGGCAAAGCATCTAAACCCCCACAAGGAGGCAATTATTCAACTACACTGATGCAGACTCGCTGGGGCCAACATTTCATTAGACTGTGCCATCATCCTTTGTTCTCGCTTTAACCTTCTCTCTAAAAAAAAAAAAAAAAAAAAAAAACCAACTAATTCATCCAAAGCAAACACAGTGTCCCGTTAGTTATGCAAATGGTGCAGGAACTGAAGTTCTAAGTCACTCTTCTATCTTCTGTCCCATGTGGAGGGCCCTTATCCACATCTTTAAACAGAGCCTCTGAGTTCTAATAATTATTCCAGCAACATCTGTAAGCTCCCTTTGTGGGCCCTTTTGAAAAATGTGCTTATCTCTTTCTCAGACAGAAAAGAAACAGTGAGACACTGACAGAGAGACGGAGTGGCCTCTGCCAGTCCCAGGGGGATGGTGGGGAACGGGAGCAGCAGGCCACTTCAGAGCCGGGGAGGTGATAAGAAAAGCAGCAAGTTGCCAAGAGGAGGAGAATATTACTGCCATCGCTCCCTCCTCTCCATGTTTGTAACTTCACTATCCTTCCCTGTACCCCGTCCTCACATTTTTTTAAAAATATATTTTATTGATTTTTCACATAGAGGAAGGGAGAGGGATAGAAAGTCAGAAACATCGATGTGAGGGAGACATCCATCAGCTGCCTCCTGCACGCCCCCTACTGGAGATGTGCCCGCAAGCAAGGTACATGCCCCAGACAGGAATCGAACCTGAGACCTTCCAGTCCTCAGGCCGATGCTCTATCCACTCGGCTGTCCTCACATACTTCATCTTCTGTGTTGATTAACATATATTATTTCATTTAATCCTCACAACCCACCTGTGACTTAATTGCTGTATTTTAAAATATATATTTTTATTGATTTCAGAGAGGGGGAGAGAGAGAAATATCATTCATGAGAGAATCATCGATGAGCTGCCTCCTGAACCCGCCCTCCGCCCCCCAATCTAGGGATCAAGCCCACAAACAGGGCACGTGCCCTGCCCAGAAATCTAACGGTGACCTCCCAGTTCACGGGTCAATGCTCAGCTATTGAGTCACTTCAGCCGGGCCGGAATTGCTATTTTTATCGTCACTTTAACAAAAGGGGGGGACTGAAGCTTACTGACATGAAATAACTGGCACCAGGGTTGTTAAATGGTCGAGAGGACTCGCATTAAGGCACTCAAACTCGCGGGTGCCACCTTTTATCACAAGTGCTCTCTCAGCCGCTTCCCTCTCTGTGATGGTCAGCCCTGTCCGAAGCTGCGCGTTGTTTACTGAGCTAAAGTGCGGCCATCAGCAAATCACTGCCTTCCAAAAGCAGTAAGAGCGCTCTCCACTTGCTTCTGCTTAGAAGTTCACAGTAGAACAGTGATTGTGCAACCACCTCGGGAACTTGAACTTGGTGTTTGGCCCCACCCCCTGAGCTTGCTTTCATTGGGCTAGCTTGGGCTTGAGAAGTTTAAAGTCTCCTCTTGAGATTCTCTGAGGAAGCCATGTTTGGGAAGTGATGTTCTACAAGTGTGGTCCTCACACATTCTCCTTTCTCACTCCTCGGCCAGGCAGAATCCCGCGGGCATGGTCCAGCATGGGAGGGATGCAGCGTTTGAGTTGAGCAAGAAATCTGGGTTTGGAAAGGATGAAATATGATGATGATGATGATAATGAGATGATGGTGATGATAACCAGTTGCCATATATTGAATGTTGCTCAATGCTGCTAGCCTACATATACCCGGTGTCCCCCCAAAATGAATGCACACTTCGAATGATTATTAAGAAGTCAGCGTTTATTAACATCCATTTCACATTCCCCCAAATTTAAAAGAATCTACAGAAATGAATACATTTTATTTGATTTTTAAAAATATATTTTATTGATTTTTTTTTTTATAGAAAGCAAGGGAGAGAGATAGAGTTAGAAACATCAATGAGAGAGAAACATGGATAGACCAGCTGCCTCCTGCACACCCCCTTCTGGGGATGTGCCCACAACCAAGATATATGACCTTGACCAGAATTGAACCTGGGACCTTTCAGTCCGCAGGCTGATGCTCTATCCACTGAGCCAAACCGGTTCGGGCTGAATAAATTTTATTTTGTCAATGCCTGTTTTCAAACTGGTGACCGTTCTGGTCCGGGCACTGCTGATAACTCGAAGCAATGGAATTGCAACCAGCAAGAATCATTTCGATCAGTATTTATGTGCCCTCAATTCACCAACTGTTGCCAGTTTTGTAGCATAAACTTTATCTATTATGTATACCCATTAAAAAAAAAAAGTCTAGTGTCACTTTCAGATCAATTTGCTTTGTTCAAAACTTCGTCTGGCTTCACCCATTATTTCAAAAAAAGCTAAACCTCAAAAGTCATGAACCTTAAGTTACCAGCTGTTAGTGTGCCTCCGTTTTTGGACACCCTGCACTTACACATATGGTTAGGTGACACGAATGCTCTTTGATGTAGCATAAAAGGCCCAGGAATTGGCATTATTTGACCCAAATCCGAACCCGGCATGCGACCTGTTGTGGGTGATTCAGACCTCCGCTTTGAATTGCAGGATGAAGGCCGGGGAGGAGGGAAGGTGTGTGAGTGTGGAGCTGGCTGCATGGCTGGGCAGGTTTATGCAGGGCTTCCTTGCCTGCAGCCTGACAACCTGGTGGGCGGCAGAGCCCTATTTGGAGCACAGCCAGCCGCCAACAAAGAAACGTGCGCCCGGGCTCTACCAGCGACTGTGAGAGAGCCGGCAGGAGGGCTGTTCCCAGGAGAAGAGCCAAGGTCTTGGCCACGAGAGGGAGATTGGATGGTGGCAGCGGTGTGATCTCTGCGGTCTACGGAGCCTTCTCCCCTGCTCTCTGCGCTGCCCCCACCCGATCCCGTGGAGGAAAAGGTTAGACACCACTCTGCGTGAGTCCCGTCCAAGTGGGTTTAGTCCTATTTATATTCAGATTTCCCCACTGTCATCCTTAAATTCTTGATCTTTGTCATCAGGAAGCGGGGCAACAAAATGTCATTATAAAAACTGAAAGCCATATGAGTTTACTCATATGATTATCTTGGCATATGTGACTTGCCAGCATCAGCCTTTAAGCCACACATTTTATCTGCTGTACCGAGTACTTGTAGTCTTTGAACTAGAGACAGTTCTTGAGCAGTCCCCGTGACCTCTTGTATACGCCATAGCTGCGGTTTCCTCATTTTGGGGATGAGGGAAGTACAAAGAATTGCAAATGTCATCATGGGGATTGAACTGAGTGATGGACTTTAAAAACTCAGTGCAATGCCTGACCTATATTGGACCATTAGGTCCTCTTGACACCGTGTTTCTCAAAAGCAAACTGTATATAATTATCAAAGAAAATATTCCTTGATAGAAAAGGCAAAATATACCCGCTGCACTATCAAAGGTTATTTGTTGGTAGGCACTTCAACTGTTGGGGGACAATTTTCCATGAGTCTTTTGTTTCTCAAAATCATGTGTTTATGGTCATTAACTCTCCATAAACTGATGAATTGATGAACAAAATATCCTAAACATCCATGACTGATGAATGAATAGGTAAACACAAGATGATCTTAATATATAAAAGGCAGGAGTTATCATGACTTAAACAACCAGATGGACAGCCAAACAGCAGGCTGCATGAAGTGACCAGGCTAGCAGGGGTGTTAATGAGGGACCAGGTCACTAGGGGGGTAGTGAGAGGTGACAAAATGACTGAATATCAGGCTGTGTGGGGTGACAAGGCCAGCAGTGGGGAAGTTGGGGGTGATCATGCTGGCAAGGGGGGCAATTTGGAGCAGCCAGCAGGCAGGCAGGTGAGCACTTAGGAGCCAGCAAACCCGATTTGTGAGAGGGATATCTGACTGCCATCCCCAAGGGGTCCCAGATTGGAGAGGGTGCAGGCTGGGCTGAGGGGACCCCCCCCATGCGTTCATTTTGTGCACTGGGCCTCTACTATATACACAAAGTGGAGTATTTTCTGCTATTAAAGGTAAGGAAGCAATGTTATATGCTATAGCATGGATGAATCTAGGAAACTATACTTTAAGTGAAAGAAAAACATATTAGATGATTTCATTTATATGAAATATCCATAATAAGCAAATCCATAGAGACAGAAAGTAAACTAGTGGTGTTGAGTAGGGTAGAGAATAGGGAGGAATTGGGACCAACAGATCATAGGTTGTGGGTTTATTTTGGGAGATGATAGAAATGTTCTGGAATCAGACAATAGTGATAGTTGCACAACATAGTGAATATATTAAAAGCCACTGAATGGTACACTTTAAAATAGTAAATTTTATACTATATAATCTTTATCTCAATAACAAAAATATTTTTGAATGGGAGGGGCAAGACAGAGAAAGAGAAAGAGCCAGAGAAGAAGAGGGAGCCTTTTTTGTTGCTAAAAGAACATGGATTGGGACTACCACACATGAGTGACCAGTCCTCTCTTTTACCATTAGTACCAAATGCATCACCTCTCTGCCTCCCTCTCCATATTTTGCATGTTCAACATAATAACCATGCCCAGGTCCATTTTGGAGATAAAGTGACATGTAAGAATGCCTACATGGATGACCCCGTGTTGATATTCATTAACTGGTAATTATAAATATAACTAGAGGCCCATTGCATGAAGATTCGCTCCAGCCGGCACCTTCAGTGTTTACTTCTGCCAGAGCCTTCAGTCTTCTCCATTCCAGCTGGAGCGCCACTCCTGTAGCTCCCCCCGCCCCCTGCTTTCTCCCTCATAGCAGGTGTCCCGCCCAGCCCAGCTGCTCCATTTCTATGTATGAAAATTAATCCACCATCTTTGTTGGGTTAATTTGCATACTTACTCCTGATTGGCTGGGGGCAATATGGATGTAGGGTCAATTTGCATATTTATTTTTTATTAGTTTAGATAATAGTAATTTCTTCAGAAAACAAATTAATGAATGAAAAAAGAAATACAAAAGGTGCCATTGTGTTCTTATAAACACATAGCTGGGATTACAGTGAGTCTCCTACAGTTATTGTGGAAATATTTCTCCTAACAACACTTAAGTAAATACCTGTAAAGCATATGTTTGTTGTTTGTGTTTCTGCAAGTAATTGGAAGTGTGTTTCCTTGTGCACAGCCCTTTAGTAAGAATAATGTACCGCCAACAGGATTTACATGCAAATAACATTTTACTGGGCTTTAGTGGGAAGCCACTGGCTAATTAAATCTGACTGAGAATACATTTCTAGTAGCTTCTGCGTGCCCGGACCATGCTCATTTTAAGAAGTGGTATATCATTGTGTAATCAAGATGGCCATGTCAGAAAGTCTTGTTTTGTAAAACCACTTTTCATCATCTTTCCCTAGAATGATGAAATTGTTTAATAGATAAGACTAAGATAAAGCTGATGAAGTGTATTTCATGAAGGTTAAGGATTATGGGAGGGAAGGAAACAACAGAAAAAAAGAGTCATGAGCGTTAGTTGGTGGGCATTTTGATGCTGTCATTGTATACAATCACATACTTAAATGAAGTTAAGCCACCTTCACTCACCTTCATTCTCAATGAAGCACCTTTTTACAAGCTGTGGAAATTTGAAATGGGCTTTACCCAGTCAACCTTTTAAAAATACTCCAATATTATTTAAGAGGATCATAAATGATACTTATTTTTAGAATCCAAATACTTCTATATTATTTAAGAGGATCATAAATGATACTTATTTTTAGAATCCTCTCCTCTTTTTCTGGGTAACACCGGAGAGAAGAAAAAGGCAAGGAGGAGGGAAAAGAGATAACCTGGCATGCCTGGTTAGCAAAGGTCAAGGCAAAGGGCGTCAATGAACTTTCCAAGATGCAGGGACCAAGAAAAATCAGTATGTGGAGGAAAAAATTCAATATTTAAAAGGTAGAAAATACATGTTTATTTTTTCCTCTGGCTGGTGCTATTCAAGTTTTATTTTTCAAGGCTCTCCTATTCATCTTCTGTCCGTTACCTATTCACTTTCCTCTCCTCTCAAGGCCTATGTTACCACCTTCTTTTTGAATGTAGCATTTTTTCAACATCTTCTTTCTGTTCCAACACAGTTGCCTCAAGCCAATTTCGCAAATTGGATCCAAGGTCCTGGTTTCTTAGCATCTCACTAGGGAGCGTGTGTCCAGGCAGGAGCCCAAGCTGGAGGCGGCCAGGAGTGAGGGGCGTAGCAGGGACCCCATGCCCGCTTCAACTCAATGCTTCTTGGATGCAAGCAGCCCTTGGGGCCATAGGGAAGGTCCTTGGAGAGCAACATACTGTCCCAGGAAAAGACGCTGTCTAAGCCTGGCCTTTCAGTGCCGCAGACCATGAAGGCAGACCTGACACGGTGCCATACATGGAGCTGAATGAACACAATGTCATGATGGGCAAAGGCATGATGGCCTTGATGCATGTCCCCAACTCTGTGTATGCACTTAATTTCTTCAATGATGCTCTAGAGCCCTGTTTCCCAGTGTACATTGTAAATGTCTGAAAGACACAAAAATGTAAGTCCTTCAGGGAACTATTTAAAATGTTAGAAGATTTATATTTATTTTTAAATTTTATTTTCTTTTTTTTTTTAAATATTTTATTGCCAAACTGGTTTGGCTCATTGGATAGAGCATCAGCCTGTGTATAGAAAGGTCCCATGTTTGATTCTGGTCAAGGGCATGTACCTTGGTTACAGGCACATCCCCAGTGGGAGGTATGGAGGAGGCAGCTTATCGATATTTCTCTCTCATCAATGTTTATAACTATCTCTCTCCCTTCCTCTGTGTAAAAAAAATCAATAATATATATATATATATATATATATATATATATATATATATATATATAATTGGTTTCAGTAGGAAAGAAGAGGGAGAGAGAAATAGAAACATTAATGATGAGAGAGAATCATTGACCAGCTATCTGTTGTATGTCCCCTATTGGGGATCAAGCACACAACCCAAGCAAATGCCCTGAATGGGAATCGAACTTTGACCTCCTATTTCATAGGTCAACACTCAACCACTAGTCAAACTGTCTGGACTAAAATTAGTTTGCTTTATTTTTTGGTTTTTTTTTTTGTGTGTGTGTGTTTGTTTGTTTTTTTATTGCAGGTAGCAGTGATCTTGCAGTTATGGTAGTATGTCCATTTGTTAGGGCTGCTGTAACAAAGCACCATAGTGGCTTCCTCAACAGAAATGTGCTTGGTGTTCTGGGGGCTGGAGGTCCAGAATCAGGGTGTCAGCAGGGCTGGTTCTCCTGGGGCCACAGGAAAGGTTGTATTCCAGGCCTCTTTCCTTGGCTTGTGGATAATGTCTCCCCTTTGTGCATGTGGGAATAGAATTGCCTTTTGTCACAAGGACAAGGGTCTTCCCTAATGATCATATTAGGTCACATTCTGAGCTGATAGGGGTTAAGACTTCAATGGATGGATTTTGAGGGGGGCATAATTCACCCTGTAAGAGGTGGTGATATCAAATTTCATTTTAAATCCGTTTAGATGAAACTTCATTTGAAAATTATTTAGAAAAGATCAAGTGTACTAGTATATAAAGCACATTTATTCTTGTCTGTCCAAAGAAAATTAAGTAAGTGCTCCCCCTTCTAATATTTCCAAAATCTTATAAGGGATGCAGTGGAATACAGTAATGAATGTCATTGGGATATGCTGATGTAGTGAAATATTAGATTTAAACTTGACTCCGGGGCTAAGATAGGGTCTGGTACACAGTAGGCAATCAATAAATATTTATTGAACAAATAAGGAGGTGTCTTGGGGTTAGGTGGGGATAAAACAATGAAGAGAATCGTGAAATTAGAAAAAAATATGTGTGTACCTAAACAGACAGATAGAAACAGTCAATGTCAATCAAATTTGCTCAAGTTGTGGAGGAGATCTATGATGTGCTTATATCGTATGAATTTCCTTCCTGGGCTAGATGTTAGCAATAAAGAGATGGTTTAAAATATTTAGTTAAGGTATTGCATATATGTCCTTAGCCCCACTATGGACCCCCCCTCATGCCCTTATGCGCCCCCCCTCCCCCAGTGTCTGTGTCCATTGGTTATGCTTACATACATAATACCGGTCCTTTGGTTGATCTCTCCTCCTTCTCCCCAACCTCCCCTGCCTTCCCTCAGAGGTTTGATGGTCTGATCGATGCTTTTCTGCCTCTGGATCTGTTTTTATTCATCAGTTTATGTTGTTCATTATATTCTACAAATGAGTGAGATCATGTGATATTTATCTTCCACTGACTGACTTATTTCGCTTAACATAATGCTCTCTGGGTCCAAGAGTGAGCTCCATGCTTGTCCCCTATGAGAAGCCCTGAATAACTTCTATCAGGACCTATTTCTCCTCACTTATACTAGTTTTCAAAGACAGTAAACACATATTTTAAAATATTTAAAAAAAATACCTTTATTTGAAAACTAAAGGGATGCAGTGATTACCAAGGGACATTGAGATGCAGGGGCTTCACAGGGCAGGGCTGACAAGAAGCCAAGGCTGTCTGCTCAGCCCTGAGACTCCACCCCATCCAAGGCCAGCACAGAGGGTTTTGCAATCTTGCAGGTCTTAAGGCGGAGTCCAGTACAGAAATTCTCCCGGCATAGACACAGCTGATCCTCACAACCAATTGGCTTGGAAGTCAATTCCCCCCAGTGATAACAACAACAATCAAAAGTTAACTACAGCAAGGCTGTACACACAGTCTACAAAGGGGTGCACCAAGAGAGTCCACCTCAGGTAACAGGGGAGGCGGAGCTACTGGGTCATATAGGACAACTAGCACACAAAGCCACTCTATCAACTCAGGAAAGCAATGAAAATGTGGAGACAAAGGAACAGATCACAAACAAAAGAAATGGAGGAAAATAAACAACTGGATATAGAGTTCAAAAGCACAGTTATAAGATTTTTCAATAATTTCCTAGAAAAGATGGATAAATTTAGCAAGACCCCAGAGGAGATGAAAAAGAACCAACTAGAAATTAAACATACACTGATTGAAATAAAAAATATTATACAGCAGATTAAAGGAAGGCAAGAATCAAGTCAAAGATTTGAAATACAAAAAAAAAAAAAACAGAAAAAACTCAAAAAGAAAAAAGAATCTAAAAATGTTAAGATAGTGGAAGGAACCTCTGGGACAACTTCAAACATACCAACATCAGAATTATGGGGTTGCCAGAAGAATAGAGAGAGCAAGATACTGAAAACCTATTTGAAGAAATAATGACTGAAAACTTCCCCCACCTGGTGAAAGAAATAGACTTAAAAGTCCAGGAAGCGCACAGAACCCCAAACAAAAGGAATCCAAAGAGGACCACACCAAGACACATCATAATTAAAATACCAAAAGCAAAAGACAAAGAGAATATTAAAAGCAGCAAGAGAAAAACAGTTCATTACCTACAAGGGAGCACCCATACGACTGTCAGCTGATTTCTCAACAGAAATGATGCAGGCCAGATGGGAGTGGCAAGAAATATTCAACGTGATGAATAGCAAGAACCTACAACCAAGAATAGTCTATCCAGCAAAGCTCTCATTCAGAATTGAAGGGCAGATAAAGAGCTTCACAGAGAAGAAAAAGCTAAAGGAGTTCATCAACTCCAAACCAGTATTATATGAAATGCCGAAAGGTACTCTTTTAGAAGAGGAAGAAGAAAAAGGTAAAAGCCAAAAAATTATGAACAACAAATACATATCTATCAACAAATCTAAAAATCAAATGCATTAAAAATCTGATGAACAGAATAAACTGGTGAATAGAATAGAATCAGGGGCATAGAAAGGGAGTGGACTGACAATTCGTGGGGGAAAAGGGTGAGGGGGGTACAGGGAGAGACTGGACAAACCCCATACACCTATGGATGAGGACAATGGGGAGGAGGTAAGGGCAGAGGGTGGGGTGGGAGCCGGGTGGAGGGGAGCTATGGGGGAAAAAAGAGGAATGATTGTAGTAATTTGAACAATAAAGATCTATTAAATAAATAAAGAACAGGGTCTGTCAATCTCTTAAAGTATCTATAAGCTGGCGATAAATTTGGAATTTGTATCATTTTCTGCTTCCAAATAATATAGTCAATCATTTAATGAGGGAGAGAGTTTAATCATGCTGTAGGTAAATAAATATCTTTTGAAGACAATGAAAGCTGCAGTTCACAGATCCTGCTGGTCGTCTATGTGGAAACAATCTAGTTTCATAGCTAAGTGAGTTGGTTTCCAGTATAAAACAGAAGTGAAAGAAAACCCATTGGAACATAGTGTGGGAATGGGCAGTTTTTAAAAGATGACCCAGAGAGAGAGAGAAAGACAGTAATGAGATCATAAAAAAAGTGATGGAGATAGGGGAGGGATAATTCAACAAAAAGGGAATTAAGTCATTGTCTACATTTGCTCAACACACAGGCACGTACTGAGTGCTCACAGCGTGTTCCATTCTGCGCTAAATCATGGCACAAAGGCAAAACATCACCCCATTCTCATGGAAAGATGCTGTTGTCAAAACAAACAAAATATACATACGCAGAGTGCTTTGAATGAAACAAAAGGAGTTCGTGATATAAAATATAAGGAGCCACATTCCAGAGCGACAGTAAAAGTTAGACCCGATGGCAGCAGTCAAGGTCTGATATATACTAGGTCTAGAATCAAGGACACCAAGCATAGAAAAAGGAGGAAGGAGACCCCAAAATGTCCAAGAGGCAGGAGGGAATCGATCATGCAGATCTTTGTTGTTCTAGGATATATTCTGTCTACATCCCTTTATGCAACACACTGGAATAAAATCCCTCTATAAAATCAGAAAAACATTTGTATTGGCAAAGGCACCCTCGGGAATCATTTGCTCCTTTTCCACGTGGTCTCAGGGTTGTTGCGAAAGATCATCTTGAGAGATGTCAGATTCTCGCACTCCATTTGGGGGACATTTTCATCACAGTCAATCGCTGTTTGTTATAAGAGTCCTTATCTCTGTTTGTCTCTTCACATCTCGAAAGTGCCGTGTGTGACACGTCCTCTGGGAATTTCTGTGGTAATTATACACTTTTCATTGAATGCAAGAGCAAACTGATGCTTCTAGCAAGTTCCATGTTATTGGACGGGGGAGTAATTTTTTAACCTATTTGTTACAGTGATTGCTGCCCCTGGAGTTCTGATTTTTTTTCCCCCCTCCACTCCTCTGTATGCATTAGCTTTTTGACCAAATCCCCTTTTGTCTCTGTATTTGACATAGTTCTTAAGGTGACATCTTTGCAACTCATATGAGTAATGGTAGGTAATCAGAATTTGATGGTTACACAAATTTTCAATTAAAAAAATGAGAGAAAAAAATGAAAACATTTGTTTTTAGTAATAAGCTCATTCTAGCTACAAAATATAAGCAGACATTTTTTTAATATATTTTATTGATTTTTCACAGAGAGGAAGGGAGAAGGACAGAAAGTCAGAAACATCGATGAGAGAGAGACATCGATCAGCCACCTCCTGCACACCCCACACTGGAGATGTGCCCACAACCAAGGTACATGCCCTTGACCGAAATCGAACCTGGGACCTTTCTGTCCGCAGGCTGACGCTCTTTCCACTGAGCCAAACCGGTTTCGGCCAAGGGAGAGTTTTTAAAGCAGCAAGAGAAAAATGCCTCATCACGAATAGAAACTTTGCAAGCCAGGAGGGAGTGGATAATAAAAAGACAGCAATACCGTAATAGGTGGAGACTTCAATTCTTCACTCAGAACATTGCAGACATCACCCAGACAGAAAATCAATGAGGATACGGTGAACCTGAACAACACTATTGACCACAAAGACATAACAGACATGAGGAACATTCCATCAGCAGCAACAGAAAACACGTCTTTCTCAGGTGCAAACACAACTCACATCAGAATGTATGTCCATATGTGTGTCCATAAGCAAGCCTTCACCAGTTTAAGAGGATTAAAATCATATCAGGTATGTATTCAGACCACAATGCGTTAGAGCTAAAAATCTATAACTGGAGCAATAATTAAAAAAAAAAAAATAGAACGCCAAAACCAGTTTGGCTCAGTGGATAGAGCATCGGCTTGCGGACTGAAAGGTCCCAGGTTCAATTCCGGTCAAGGGCATGTACCTTGGTTGCGGGCACATCCCCAATAGGGGGCGGGCAGGAGGCAGCTGATCGATGTTTTTAACTCTCTATCCCTCTCCCATCCACACTGTAAAAAATCAATAAAATATATATTTAAAAATAAATAAAAAGACATCTGTGGAAATTAAACAACACACTCTAGAACAACCAATGATCAAAGAAGAAATCCACAGGGAAATCAGAAAGTGTTTTGAGACTAAAGAAAACGAAAACACTCATACTAAAGCTTTTGGGGTGATGTAAATGTGCTTCTGAGAGAGAAGCATATAGATATAAATGTCTACATTAACTAAAAAAAATCTAAATTAAATTAATTATATACCTCAGAGAACTGGAAAAAATATATATACATGTTCTACTCTCTTAGAAAATGTATATACTACCTCTGCGTCTTTTCATCTGAAAATATGAGTAAAAATTTTTTAGCTTACAAACGGATGCATACTTGTTTACCTTGAAAGGTCAGTTTACACATAATTTACCCAAACAATTATTCTTGATGAGGGTGTTGTATTTTGTGTTGTTTTTTTTTTTTTTACAAACATCTGTCATTAAATTTCATACACCTGCAGTTATGAATGTATTGTCTCACTTCCTGATTGGATAATGAAGCTTTATCTAGGAAGGTTCATGTTTTCAAACAGGATGGCGGCCCCTAGGGTAGAGCCTTGACCTTGAATCATTGGTTGCTGACTGGCCATTCTTAGAGCCCACTTGGTAGGCTCGCCACGCTGTCAGAGAGGAAGAAAATAACTCCCTTGCAGGTAGTGTTGGCCTGAGGTCCTGGATAAATCAGTCTGAAATACGAATCCGAACCTGAGCTTTTCAGGAAGAGCGCAATAAAGCATCCCGGTATGGAAATTTCTCAGTGACACCAAATGGTAGCAGGAGAACATCAAGGGAGGGATTGCTCAGAAACCGTGAGAAAAGATCCTCCACTGCTCTCGCGAAGAGCCTCGGAGAATTACAAATAACAAATCAATGTCCGATACACACTCCAGAACAACCTGTGTCCCGTAGAGATAAATACCTCACAAATCACCCAGACTATCCAACTGGATTCCAGTCTATGAGGAGCATGCTTAACAACTAGTAAGACAAAAAAAAGAGAAAAAATGCCATGTGTCTGTTTCAGGCCACAGTTATGATGTGTCGTAGGGCGGCGGCAATCATATCCGTCTACATTTATCAGAGACTGGCTCTGGGTGACATTTTTTAAAAATATATTTTATTGATTTTTTACAGAGAGGAAGGGAGAGGGATAGAAAGTCAGAAACATCGATGAGAGAGAGACATCGATCAGCCGCCTCCTGCACACCCCTTTCTGGGGATGTGCCCGCAACCAGGATACATGCCCTTGACCGGAATCGAACCTGGAACCTTTCGGTCCACAGGCCGACGCTCTCTCCACTGAGCCAAACCGGTTTCGGCTGGGTGACAATTTTTGTTGGAGGCAATTCATTACCGCTTCCCTGCAATAGGAAATCATTGCACAATTGGCATTAGAAATGGGTTAAAGACTTGAGAGATTGATTTATGGTGAGATATTACAGCAATTAAATGCGTTCTGTAAAAAAAAAATACAACAAGGTGCATTACTGTCTAATATCTGAGTGTAAAAAGACACAGAAATGTTTGAGATGATAGTAGAAGGTGTGATGAAGAGCACTGAGATGATAGTAAGACTGCAGATGTATTTGTCTGGGAGCACATTCCAGCTGCCACCTCTCTGGGTGTATTACAGTGGTACCTCGAGATACGAGTTTAATTCATTCCGGAACCTTGAGGCGTGGGAAACTATGAGATGCTCGAGTCGCAGTAAACTGGTGGGTCGTGTTCAGCTGGTCAATCCGCTCGATGACTCCTATCTCAACTGTTGCTCGTATTTCAAAGCAAAAATCGCTAGCTCGATGGCTCATATCTCAAAAATATAGTATGTTAGAGCACTCGTATCTTGAGGTACCACTGTAGTTTCCTTTGGCTGCTGTAACAAAAATACACCAAACTCAGTGCCTTACAACAACAGAAATGTATCATCTCACAGCTCTGGAGCCTAGAAGTCCAATGTCAAGATGTCAGCAGAGCCACACTCTCTAGGACAAGGCTCCAGAGTTGAATCTGTCCCAGGCCTTTCTCTTAGCTTGTGATGTCACCAGCAAACCTTAGAATTCCTTACCATGACGTTGCATTATCCCATTCTTCGTGTCCATGTTGACATAGCGTTATCTTTCTGTCTTTCCTCATCATCTGACAAGGACGCTGGTCATACTGGATGAAGGACCCACCCCACTTGGGTATGACCCCATCTTAACTAGATACATCTGCATAAATCCTATTTCCAAATAAGGTCATATTCTGAGGGACTGGGGATTGGAGCTTTGAACATCTCTTTTTGGAGGATGCAATTCAACTCATACCATTGAGTGTTGAATGTAAGAAGAAAGAAGTAGATGTTCATTGAACATCTTAGGACCAGGTCAACCTGCTCTATGCAATCCTGACAAGAAACCCTCTGAGAATGTACCCCTGGAAAAAACATAGCTTGTGACAACGAAGCCAAGGTCATCCACATTAATTGAAACCCTGATTTGATTCTCGTCTTGACATTTCCCCCTGTTCTATTCGGTAGAGCGGTTTACCTTGAATCCCATGGTGTACTGTGCATTTTTTTCCCATCTAGATTTCCTATTTGATTGATACAAACTATCAAGAAAATGATTGTGATTTTTATAGACACTTAAAAACATACCTGACAAGGAGTGATGCACAGACATGTTTTTTTGCAGTTTTATTTGGAAATAAATTGCAGGGCTTATTGCAAAGCTTGCCGGGACTGCAGAGGCCCATGGCGGGTGGATGCTCAGCACAGCCCCAGGACTCATAATTAAACAAGAAGCAGGTGCCCGCTCTCCCACTACCCAAACAGGGGGAGTGCTGAGTCTCCTGGAGGTGTTGCTACATGTACCTAATTGCTTCATCTATGTGCAGTGGCACCTCGAGATACGAGTGCCCTAACATACGAGATTTTTGAGATACAAGCCATCGAGCGAGCGATTTTTGCTTTGAAATATGAGCAACATTTGAGATAGGAGTAATTAGGTGGATCGGCCAGCTGCACACGACCCACCAGTTCACTGCGATTCGAGCGTCTCATAGTTTCCCACTCCTCAAGGTTATGGAATGAATTAAACTCGTATCTCGAGATACCACTGTATTTATGTATTCTAAACATACATACATATTGAGTTATTCCTAATGCAGGCTTAGGTGCTGGTTGCAACACATCTCAGGAAAAACATGAGCCCATTGGAGTTTACATTCCAGCTGGAGAGTCAAGCAATAAATAGCAATCAAATGGATACACGTAAGGACTCAGTGGCACCATGACGTGTGAAACATAAGCATAAGTGGGGGTGATGTCGTAGGCCGACTGAACACTGCCACACAGGCAGTGCTATTTAAACTGACATCAGAGCGATAAGGAGGGGTCAGCCACAAAGGGGGAGCTTTCCAGAAAAATTACAAACTACTGTATTTTCTGGTGTATAAGATGACTGGGAATATAAGACAACGCCCAACTTTTCCTGTTAAAATATAGAGTTTGGGATATACTTGCCCTATAAGACAACACCCGGCATATAAGACGACCGCTGACTTTTGAGAAGCTTTTCCTGGGTTAGAAAGTCGTCTTATACACCGGGAAATACGGTAAGTGCAAAAGCTGGGAGTTGTCTCTGTACCAAAGAGTTGGGAGATCAATCAAGGATGATTGCCTTAGTGGTTAGAGCATCAGCGCCCAGACTGAAGGGTTGCGTGTTCAATTCCAGTCCAGGGCAAATACCTCAGTTGCTGGCTTGATCCCTGGCCCCAGTCAATGAACTGATGTGTCTCTCTCCCATCGATGTTTCTCTCTCTCTGTCCTCCTCCCTTCCGCTTGCTCTAAAAACCAATGGAAAAACATCCTCACGTGAGGATTAACAACCACCACAAAGATGACACTCATCATAATGCTTTAAAATATTTGTTTCTTACACACTGGACCCTGGTGACGGTATAAAGGAGAGAATCTATGAAGCCAAACTTAATAAAACATGGAGTCCTGGCCAGCATGGTTCGGTAGTTAAGCATTGACCTATGAACTAGGATGTCAGCTGCTACCTCAATCCCCAGTGTGGGATGTGCAGGAGGCAGCCAAACAATGATTCTCTCTCATCATTGATGTTTCCCCCTCATCCCTCTCTTTCTCTCTGAAATGAATAAAAATATATATATTTTTATAATGGGGATTATTTAGATGCCATTATCATAATCCTGAAGTGGGATCTGAGCTCAGGGTGTTTGAGGTGATAGAGGTGAACTGTTGTAGCATAAAAACCGGATGGGGAGAAACTCAGTTAAAGAGAAGCCCCTCTTATGAGAGTGGGCCTGGATTGTGAGAACTTGTCAGTGTCAGGCTAGCAGAAAAATTACAAACTACTTTATTTTCCGGCATATAAAACAACTGGGCATATAAGACAACCCCCAACTTTTCCTGTTAAAATATAGAGTTTGGGATATACTCGCCCTATAAAACGACACCCGGCGTATGAGACGATCCCTGACTTTTGAGAAGCTTTTCCTGGGTTAAAAAGTCGTCTTATACGCCAGAAAATAAGGTCAGTGCAAAAGCTGGGGCCTGTCTCTGTACCAAAGAGTTGGGAGAGCAATCAATGCTGATACTCATCTCCCTGGCTGGGTTGCTCACTGGTTAGAGCGTTGACCCTATTCTGAGACCCATTCCCAGCTTGCGTTCATCAGCTAGAGTTAGTGAGGAATCGGTGCGGGAAGAAGAGAAGAAATTTAAAAGACATCTCTAGCGGTGGCTTTACCGACCAAGGGAACACAGGGCATGTCATGGCGAATGGCAGAGGCCAATTTTTTTATTTTTTATTTTTTTACCTTTCCTCTCCCTGATCATAATTATATGTCATAATGCATATTGTAATTGTGGAAGCGCCGCGCCAGATGACCCAATAGATACTTTCCATTTGTAATTTCTTTGCTGCGAAATTAAAGTATTAAGCAGACTAAAAGCCTGCGAGGGTGGTTAAAGGTTGAAGCTGCGAGGACTGGCCGGAGGTAAGAGGGCTGCCTTCCTCTTCCATTTGCGGATGTCCTCTGCACAGTCCCCCCCAGAGGGGCTCCGAGACCTCTGTCAGCTCCGGCGACCCGTTTCTTATGGCCCCTCCTGTCACTGGCATCCATGGCAGACTGTGGGAGAGGACGGTTGAAGGTAAGAGTTGTTGAGAAAGCCATGGGGAGAGAGAAGCGAAATACTCCGTGCCTTTGCAGAATTCACAGTTGTGATGCCGGGCACACCCGTGGCTCATGTTTTTAAACATTTGAAAATGTAAAGAAAGGCCCAGGAGGTATGGTTGAGTATTGACCCTTGACCCAGGAAGTGAAGGTTGTTTTCCAGGTCAGGGCACATGCTCATTATTGTTTCTGTCTGGCTCTCCCTCTCCCTTCCACCCTCTGGAAAAGAAAGAAAGAAAGAAAGAAAGAAAGAAAGAAAGAAAGAAAGAAAGAAAGAAAGAAAGAAAGAAAGAAAGAAAGAAGGAAGGAAGGAAGGAAGGAAGGAAGGAAGGAAGGAAGGAAGGAAGGAAGGAAGGGAAGGGAAGGAAGGAAGGAAGGAAGGAAGGAAGGAAGGAAGGAAGGAAGAAAGAAAGAAAGAAAGAAAAAGTATCAATTCTTGAAAATTCCTGATGTAATAACTAGCCTAATTACTATGAAATATAACAGTTAG